>KN050017.1:123660-152884 GCA_000743315.1 Lignosus rhinocerotis TM02 | reverse complement strand
GCGTGACCGAGGACTCTCGATCATTCATTTACAATCGTGTTACATCACGTGATGATGACCCTTGCACGGCTTAAGGATAGGTCCTTTCGGCATGGGAAACATTAGTGAGCAACCATATAATGTGAAGCTATGTTCTCTCCTGCTATCGCTGCTCTCACTACCATCTCCGCAAGGTGTTCTTTGATCTTTCGTACAGTCTGTGCTAGTCAATTCTACGGTAGACCTCACCGGCAATTGCAAGCGAGGTCGCCCATCAATCATCCTCACTGCTACCAAGTGCAGGAACTACACTGGACGCCAATAGTAATGGCCGACTCCAGCAGGACAAAAAGCGAGAGCGAATGGAGAGCCATCCTCAGCCCTGAACAGGCACGTCCAATCCATTGTTCTGCATAAGCCAGACAAATACTGACTTGCCATGGATAGTTCCGCATCCTGCGGCAGAAAGGCACGGAGCCTGCAGGCACCGGCAAGTACGACAAGTTCTCTGAGGAAGGCGTTTACACCTGCGCAGGCTGCGACACACCCCTGTACAAGAGCACGACCAAGTTCAAGAGTGGATGTGGGTGGCCTGCATTCTTCAATGGTGCGTATTCCTGCCAGTCACCAATCTGCCTGTAACGGTCGCATGCCTGATTGGCTGGCATCCATTCTATGATGAACGCATTGATTGACCCTTATATGTATGGTGTAGCTATTCCAGGTGCAGTGAACCGCCACGAGGACCGCTCATACGGAATGCTGCGCACGGAGATTACTTGTGCTGCGTGCGGTGGGCATCTAGGCCATGTCTTTAAGGGAGAAGGGTTCCCTACTCCAAGTGCGTCCTGGACACTGTTAGCCTAGAGAACCTGCATATTGATCATATCACAGCTGACGAACGGCACTGTGTCAATTCCGTATCTTTGAAGTTCGTCGATGATAAGAAGAATTAGAGAAAGTTACACACGATGCCATCTCCTTCTGTATTCTGGCCATGTCACTGATATGTAGCTCTATGAACAACAAACATTCAGTTCACGTACTGTACATGAAATGGAAGAGGACCTGGTCTTCTCATTGTGGGCACTATACACATGCAAGATGACGTAACAGACTGACGTGTAGAGTAAATATGAAAGGCATGAAATCGTGCTTGCCACCATGACATACTTGGGGAGGCACCGCTCGTGAAGGCACCTGGTGAGCATCGCCCAACTGGTCGATAGGTGATGTATGATACATTGTCGGAATGATTGGGTATCAAAGGCCTTCCATGGTGGCAACGAGCTCGTCGAGCTCGCGCTTGGACTCCCGGTACTTCTCTTGTGCTTCCTGTGAAGGCGAATGTTGTATCAGCACATGACAATAGTATAGAGACAAACTCATGTCGAGCGGCGATGTACCAGCCAGCGAGACATCGAGGAATGACGATACACACCTCGTACTTCTTCTCCCACTGGTCACGTTCCTGCTCCAGACGCGTAACCTGTCGCTCGAAGTGCTCCGCCTTCACATCGACCTGTCTCAGTCTGCAATATTACGCTTCAGTAGTGGATTGATCGGGCCTAGTTCCGGAGACGTACTTGTCCATAGCCTCCTTCAAATTCTTGTCTGCCGCGTCGAGCTCCTCCTCGAGCAGCTGGATCTTCCGCTGAAGGCCCTCGTTCGCAGACTTACTCTGTTCGCCGTCTTCCTGTGCGGCCTTGAGATCTGCGAGCTTAGTCTCTGCTTTCTCTAGATCGGTATCCAAGACCGAGATCTTGTGTTGAAGAGACGTAATTTCTTGCTCCTTCTCAAGCAGAAGCTGCTCATACTTCTTGTTTTTCGCCTCAGCCTCCTCGGCGCGCGACACCGCGTTGTCGGCTTCAGCGCGAAGGGATTGCAAGCGCTGTCGCGGCGATCTAGTCAGCGAGGCATAATCAAGCGTTGACGACGACGGCGCATGCACACCTCCTTGATCTTCTCCATGGTCGATGTCGGGCTGGTAGGACAAAGGGTTGGTGGAATGGAGAACGGTGCAGGCAGGTGCTGTGCTGTTCTGGGCAAGGGCTGAACAGGACTGATAAAGTATCAGCCGTGGTAAGCTATTGCTTTATGTGGACAATATCACGTGCGTTCCCACTAGGAATGCAGACCGAGGCCCCGTCGGAAACTCCTGGCCTTAAACTTGGAGAGGGACCACATTCATCTTTGTCTTGACTGCGTTCATCGCAGCATATATCACCACAGAACTACACTGCACACCTCCTGAACTGACTCCGGCACTTTCTGTCTCGTATTCATGTCTGCGCCGGTGGCTCAGGAAGGTGGGCACGAGTTCGTTCACACTAGCCATTCGTCGAAGCTGATCTCCTCATGTTTCGGCATCGGTCAGAGCTGCCTATCCTGGAGGCCGTCATCAAGTATGCCCCTTCTGTTATACTCTCCTTCAATACCGTTTGTTCTGATGCCGTTCGCTTCGCCACAAGCATCCGGAACCGCCTGACTGCACTCAAGAAGAACAGAGGCGAGTTCATCAAGCAGTCCGACGTCATGCAGCTTTACCAAGCGATCGTGAAGCAAGGTTGGTTGGAACTTCAGATCTCAATTCTCGTCGTCGCGAATCTCACGAGCTCACCATTGCTTTGCGACATGCCCTGGACTGCTACCCTCGCCTCATGACCCGGCACGACGTCCCTGCACGGCTGTGAATTCTTCTAGTCACTCGCTTGAACGAAGTTCGTGACGATCATACTACATACAACAATCGCCTAGACACGACACTTGCGGACGTCTTCAATCTGCTCTCGCTGTTCTTCCTCACCATCGGGAGGACACGCGAATGTCCCGCTACATACAGCCAGATTGCCAGCATGCGGGTGAGTCACATCTGCGATTAACACATCTGCGGGCGACTATGTTCTATTTTGGGGCCCCGTTCAGGATATTCGATGGAGCTCCGTTTGCATCCCAGACTTGCTCTGACCGGACGCTCGTTGCTGAATCCAAGTTGCCCATTGTGAATTGCATTTTGGATCGCGAAATGCTTCGTGAGCTATCTCAACGTTCCTATGTTCAGGATCACTTTCATGTGCTTCATTGTAGGATTGGGATGTACAGACTTCAAGCGGACATTCGGGATATTACCGAAGTCTGTATTGTATCGACTCCATTCATCCTATTTCTCAGATACTTGCATTCGTGCCTCATGGACGTATATCGCGCTATAACGTGCATACGCAATCTTGCGGTAAGCCTGCCGTACAAGCTTGCTGCTTACATCTTCCAGCTTGGTACACTGATGCCGATCAGCCTCCGCGTAGCCGCGTAGGAGACTCCTCACTGTTGGGCAATCTTACCTCGTACCGAGTGGCCGATCGCCCTGCCGGACGAGATAAGGTCGCCCTGATAGTGAGCGTGTGGGCCCGTCCCAGACTCTAGAGTTCAGGCTTGGTTCCTCCAATCACGTCATCGGGTGTTATTAGACCGGTGTTCCCGACACACGCGGCAGCATTGCGGAGCACAGGCGATTACTATAATATTACGATCTGCGACATGTAACGGGTAATGCGCCCATGATTATGCCTATTGCATGGAGCCCCTAGCGCTTTGTCTGGCTTCTGTGGCATTGCGCACTCGGATGTACGGGCGAAGAGCCGATGTTTGCGCTCCCGCGGGAGAGATGCGGCACGTAGCAATTTGTCGGGATGCATGCGAGGTATAAAACCCTTCGCAACGGAGTACAGGGGCAATTTTCTGTCGTCTCGCTGCCCTGCCATGCATTTATCTTTCTTTATTACCTTCCCGAGCCTGCTGGCATCGTTCTGCGCCCCCGCGCAGCCGAGCCCCCGTGCAGATAGACAGGTTATGCTGACGGTCTGCGTACAGCAAATCCTCGACCACATGGACGAGTCAGGCATATACAACGAATCCGACCTCGCCCCATTCCATCGACGGTTGGCCGAGCTACGGTGAGTAGCGCGCTACCCTAGACAGGTTCTACCCCACGTCGCTTTGGGTTGTTGCATGGGCACGATGGTCGCTTGCTTATGGTCGAGGTCCGAGCAGCATGGGTCAGGCAATTTGGGGCAGAACTGTTCCGTACACTCCGTGCGGGGCAGAGTATTGATCCGTGTTTGGCAGGACCATCTTACAAACAGACGTGGAGAGTGGAAAGCATCCCCCTGCCATGACCAAGCTCTTGGAGCGCCAGCTCAATGAATGCGGTGAGTGACTGGTCCTCGTCGACCTCCGGCTACATTCTGTCCATCATGCGCCCGTTGTCTTTCTCGTCATCCGTACGTCCGATCATCTTATCTCACAGCCGCCTTTCGAACTCCTACGCATTCAGTGTGATCATCATCGCACAAATTGGCGGTAATATCACAATATCCCTCGAAGGTTATCCCCTTCTTTGAGGTCCTCCATCCCATGACTTAAGCCCCCATTGCTTGGATATTCACACATTTGTTCTTTACAGACAATCTCCTGCGCAAGCTGCAGGATTCCCTCTCCGTACTCTCCCCCGAACTCATTCCCATCCATGAACGGCTCGTGAATATTAGACGGCAACTAGTCGCGCTCGCCGCGAAGGAGACCGCCAGAGAAGTCGCGTAGGCGAAAGCCGAAAAGAGCGAGAGCTGGAAGGGCAAGTCCGTCGCAACCGATCGGGATTCGGTCGGTAGCGATCCCAACTCGAGGACACCAACGCGCGAGAGTACGCCCAAGCCACCAGGCGAAGTCTACAGGGAGGCTAAGGACAAGGACAGTCTTCGCGTTAAGGCCGAATTGAAGCCCATACAGGAAGAACTCCGCAAAATCGATTCGTTGAGTATACCATTTTTATCGACTTATCTGCCAGATACTGACTCAATGTTTCGTCATTCATCACCTTTCATGTCCGCGTTACACTGCCATGAATCACTCAACTACATGCCGTACATAACAGGAAACGAGTAGACGGCAAATTCTTGGGTCCTGGAGGTACCGTACCCGCATCACAGGCCCTCTGCTCCTCGTTGCTCGAAGAATGTTTCGAAATCGTACAAGAGATCCGAGCTCAGGACGAGTCGAAGAATGTTTCATCCTCTCTCAAACCCATTTACGATAGACTTAGTGAGATCCGAAAAGAACTAGAGCAGCTGGTGTGTCGTTTTTCCTAAAGCGCGTCCCGCGAACCTTTCTTGACTGCGCTCCGCAGGGTTTAACCCGCCGGTGGAGCCTTCGCGAGACGGACCTATGGAACTACAGTCTCAGTCTGCAGGAAATCGACAAAATGCGGGTCGACGGGAAGTTCGTGGATGCGGATGGCAACCGCCCAGAAGGCCAGTATGTGAGTACTTCGACGGGCTCATGTCTCGAACAATCTGACTATGATCCCAAGGTTCTGCTGTATCTGCTGCGTCGATGTTACGGCTTGATCTATCGATTGCTCTCCTCGAGTGAGCCCGTCTCGGAGGAACTGATGCCGATAGTGAGCACACTTATTAGCACACTAATTGTTCGTCATTCAATGCGGTGTTTTGACTCAAACAGGCGAATAAGCTGTCCACGGTGAAGAAATGTCTCAACGAGGTATTGAAGTACGGTGGTCCCTTCAGCCCACGCGATCTCTATCCGGTGCGTATCTTGTGTTGTGCATCATGCATCGTCCTATAGGACAGCTCCGAGGCCGGCTATGATATTGACGGCATCCACAGTATCAACTGGCTCTACATCAAATAGACTCTATGCGTCGGGAAGGCAAGTTCATCGGTGTAGACGGCAGCGTTCCAGAGGGACAGGGTATCGTCATGGCGCATCTGAACGAATGTCACGAGCTCCTCGAAATGGTACGTGGTGTCAATCACAAATTCTAGAGTGACTTAGTGGAGGTATCTTTCAGCTGAAGGAGTCCATGGATGACGTAGAGGACGACGAGTACGATGACGGTGACGACTATGACCTTGATTACCCTTCTTCTTCTTCATCATCGGAAGAAGAGGAATAGGAAACTGGGAGCTGGTGGTATTCAGGGAAATGGCTAGGAACTGAGTTCGGACAGTCCCCTTGTAGAGTGTATCGCCAAATGTTGTGCCTTTCCATATGTAAAAGTGCAAGGCTATACTAGAGAATTTGGTCAGGCGTGTCTATAGCAAGGATAATTTCGGGACAACGGTCTTGACCGTGTCGTTGTGGTGTGTGCAAGCTGCCATCCCACTGAATCTATATCTCATACCTGGAAGAATGGAACAATGTGGGATTACGTGGAAACCATATTCGTCTATGATGAATGCACGCACGCAACGCACTCCGGCTTCTACTACTTAACAAAACTTAAAAGAAACAGGCAAGGATCTAGACCAGACGGAATGCCCGCACAGAACTACTGATCAACGTAACCTTGAGATAGAGCTATCAAGCTGAACGCAGCATGCAGCATACTTCACCTAGGGTCACAAACCTCAAAGCAGTGGAGGTCAATGCAGCGTGAACCCGGGGACTCAAGTTCTCAAACTCTGCGTACTGGTGTGAGCTTTGCAATCTATCGTAGCATTCAGGTGAGGAGGAGCCTACATAGTATCTCAGTAAAGTGGCGGGATGTTGATGGAAACGGGAACTGTATACTACTATCCTTGGACTGAACGTTTAACCATCACGTCTTAGTAACTCGTCGCCTGGGGACTCATATTACTAGTACTGGCAACTAACGGACTGTTCAGGAATGACTCAGAACATACATTTTTGGCCGATGTAGCATTGATATATCCGATACAAAGGACATTAAAGCATGACTTACTTCGGGTTAAGGAAACCACGAACAAATCTTTGTGTGTACTGTATGAACCGACCCTACATATTACAAAAAAACTAATTAACCTTTTCACTCTGCCCACGCCTGTGTTGGTAGAGAGAGCTTTGTCTTTGTCCGTTTTGACAACAGATGCAAGCATGGCACGCATGTATTTTGTGATCCGGATTAGGCGATCATAGAATCGTCCTCGTTGAGAGACAGGGTAGTAAGTAATAATAGGCAGGGCTAACAACATTTTGCTCGCAATCTACCATCTAGCTTACGAGGTGAACGAGGAGACGTGGTCTTCGACTACCTTCTTGATCTGCGACTCAATCTCAGGGGTAATCGAGCCCTTGGAGATCTCCTGAAGGAGTGCACCCTGGGTGGCGGTGAGGTGAGCACGGAACTCACCCTCCCAACGGGTAATCTGGTCGACGGGGATAGGGTCAAGCTGAAAAGGAGTCAATGCGGCAACAATGACTCGATGACGTGTATACTTACAAGACCGTTCACACCGGCGTAGATGATGGGAACCTGGATCTCCATAGCGAGAGGCTGGTATTGACCTTGCTCTGTAAAAAAGGTCAGATAACAGTCCAAGCAATGCGTTCCACTACACGTACTGAGAAGCTCAGTCAGACGAGCACCACGGGAGAGCAGGAAGCGAGTCGACGCGTCAAGATCCGAACCGAACTGGGCAAACGCGGCTACTTCACGGTACTGAGCAAGATACAGCTTGAGCGAACCGGCAAACTTCTTCATGATCTTGCTAGAACAATCCAGACATATGGTTGAGAACTCTTTTGCAACCAATTTACAATGACGACTCACGTCTGGGCAGCCGAACCGACACGAGAGACGGAAAGACCGACGTTGATGGCCGGACGCACACCACGGAAGAAGAGCTCAGCCTCCAAGAAGATTTGGCCGTCCGTGATGGAGATGACCTATCATATTTATCTGGTCAGTGTGTTGGGATAGCTACACATTGAAAGTAAACGTACGTTAGTAGGGATGTAGGCAGACACATCACCACCCTGAGTCTCAATGATGGGCAGAGCAGTCAGGGAACCGCCACCAAATTTGTCGTTCATCTTCGCAGCACGCTCAAGGAGACGAGAGTGAAGGTAGAAGACGTCACCAGGGTAAGCCTCACGACCGGGGGGACGACGGAGGAGCAGAGACATCTGACGGTAGGCTACGGCCTGCTTCGATAAGTCGTCATAGATGATAAGAGCGTGCTTCCCGTTGTCGCGGAACCATTCACCCATGGCACAGCCAGAGAACGGAGCGAGGTACTGAAGTGGAGCAGCCTCAGACGCAGTAGCGGCAACAATGATGGAGTACTTCATCGCGTCGTTCTCCTCGAGGGTCTTGACAAGCTGTGCGACCGTCGAACGCTTCTGGCCGACAGCGACGTAGACACAGTAAAGCTTCTTTTCCTCCTCGTTACCCTCGTTCCACCTCTTCTGGTTGAGGATGGTGTCAATGGCGACAGCAGTCTTACCAGTTTGACGGTCACCGATGATAAGCTCACGCTGTCCACGACCAATGGGGACCATGGCGTCGATGGGCTTAATGCCAGTCATCATGGGCTGGTTGACCGAGCGACGGGGAAGGATACCAGGGGCCTTAAGCTGAGCACGGCGGCGCTCCGAAGTCTTGATGGGGCCCTTGCCGTCGATGGGGTTGCCGAGCGCGTCGACGACACGGCCAAGAAGCTCCGGGCCAACAGGGACATCGACAATTTGGCCGGTACGCTTGACCGTGTCGCCCTCCTTGATGGCACGGTCGTTACCGAAGATGGAGACACCGACGTTGTCGGCCTCCAAGTTCAGACACATACCACGGATGCCAGATGAGAACTCAACCATCTCTTCGGCTGAATGACGGCACGTTCATGATTAGTGCGCTGGCAGTGATCAAAGGAACGACTCGACGTACCCTGCACGTTTTTAAGACCCCATACACGTGCGATACCGTCACCGACACCTTAATGACAAGTCAATGGGCGATGCTATAAGCCACAGGTGCCCGACGCGTTGTACTCACTGAGAACGCGTCCAGTTTCCTCAACATTTGCGCCCACGGAAGTGCCAGCTATGCGAGACTCGAGAATCGAAGAGACCTCAGAGGCAGCTGCATGTGACGTGTCACGAGTGCCCAGGTAAAAACGTCAGATCGCGTCGAACGCATGAGACAGAAAGGGGCTCATTAGACGTGGCAAGAGTTAACAAAGCTCGCGAATACGCACCGGCCTTTGCTGTCGCATATGAGCGAGAAACAGCAGGGGTGCTTCGGGCAGCGCTCTTGATTGTAGGACATAGTTGAGCAGAGAAAAACAGCAACAACACAGGAGACAATGCGCACTTTGGTAGCGGCCAGCGCAGCTGCGCGGATGGAATTTCTGAGGGCGACTCTGTGCATGGTACGAGGAGAAGGGAGGGAAGGTGGGAGGTAAGATGTCGTTCAGCCGTAGGGACGACCCGGGTCACCAAAGTTTGCCTTACATAACCTATTTTAAGGCGCCGACTCAATCTACTTTTCCGGTCCTCCCGAGCTTCCTTGCGGTCGTCGCCGTCACTTTCGTCGGCGATGGCTTTCTCCCTCCTCAGACGTGAGTAACTCTGCTCATAGTCGCTGTGTACAGTGCTCAATATTATCCCTTATCACAGCTGCTTTTCGTACGGTATCAACCCGTACCCTGCACACGCAGACAGTCACATCCACAACACCCAATGCTCTCTCCTTGATTCGTTCTCAACCGTCACAGTACATTGTCGCCAGTTTGGCCGGACGGAAATACCTCCTCACATCTCGTGATCTCTTGACTGTTCCTCGTCTGAAAGACGTGAAAGTTGGGGATGTGCTCAAGTTGTCTGACATCCACGAGATTGGCTCGCGCGAGTACACCCTTCGTGGCAATCCTATCATCCCCCCCGAACAAGTTCGCGTAGAGGCTACGGTTGTGGAGCACACCAAGGGCAGCATGGAAGTCATCTTCAAGAAGAAGCGGAGAAAGGGATACGAACGGACGGTTAGGCACAAGCAGACATACACCCGTCTACGTATCGGTCCCATTGACATTGTAGACAACCCATTATCATAGCATGACTGGCATACATGGATTTCTGAATACTTAACATGGCACACTAACAGATGCCTAACGCGAACACTCAAATCTCGCCTTCCTCGGGAGTCTCAGCACGCGGAGGTGGCTCGACAGGTGCAGCGACAGGAGCTTTCTCAGCCGGAGGAGCTTCTGGGGGGATGCTGTAGCGCGCGCGCTTTGTCGAAGATAAGTCTGTCAGGATCACTTGGGTACGTTGAGCAAATGAGTTACATACCTTCTGATCCCGCTCGTCGTACGGACGGTCCTCATACACGCCCCGATCGCGTTTTTCGCGAGGATCGGACTCTCGGTAGAGCGAATCACCTCGTTCTCGCTCCCTTGAGGGAGGCACGCTGTCGTGGGCACTGTAACCGTCGTCCCAGTCGCGTCCACCCCTGTGATCGCGTCGCCGTTCATCCCTATCGTAGTCGCGGTGCCTCGAGGACCGACTGTAATAGTCCCGATCGCGGTCTCGCTCCCTATCCCTGTCCCTATCGCGCTCGCGTTCCTTGTCTTTGTGATAGCTCCTGTCCTTGGAGTAGTCACGGTCTCGTCCGTGATCTTTGTCCGAATGGCGTACGTCTCGATGACTTTCGTGGTCGTGGGGCCTGCGGCCCCGGTCGCTTCTGCTGTCACGGTCGTGGTACCGGTCGCGTTCGGACTCTCGGTCGCGGTCACGATGATCCCGGTCGCGATCCCGATCACGCTCACGATCACGCTCGCGTTCGACCTCGCGTTCTCTTACTGGTTCTTTCCGACGACGACTTGTGGTGGAACCGCCATCTTCAGAAGCCTCACGTTCGCGCTCTCGGAGGCGTTCCTGTGAATGTGCATGACGATGATGAGCCTGACAACTTACATGCAGCGCGTCGTGTCAGACCTGCCTTCTGTCTTTTGATGAACTTGGCAAAGGCGGTTTTCCTGCCCTCCTCATCCTCAATCGCTTTGTACTCAGGAAGGTCTTGCATGTAGGGGACAGCCTGCATATAAACAGTCAGGCGATGCTACTAGCGGAGTCTGAAGAAGCATCCTGACCTCCTCATACGGCATGTTGGCATCATGGAGCTCTGAAACCTTCTTCAGGGCATAGCGCAAGTCATCCTGAAGGTGCCGCTGTTTACGCTCTGCCCGACGCTTATCATCTGCTTGCTTCTTCACTGCAACATTATGCAACTATTGACCGCCAAAAGTCAATCTCTCGTCTTTCGGGCGCGAGGTACACATACCGAGTGGTAAATCTCCTTGAGATCATCGTCGGACAACGTCTTCACGCTCTCTTCCGAGTCCGCTTTGATGATACTCAGGAACTCCTCTTCGGTCGTATCCGGACCAACTTCGAATGGCCTGACCTCCGTTGATTTGCCTTCACCATCAACGTCGCCGTCTTTCGCCATCTTCTCTTCAATGGCTTGGTTGTGACGCTTGATGGCACCGTCCGCTATGGCAATCTTCGCGTCGAGTTTCTGATCGAGCGCATCGACGATGTCCCAGAAGAGTTCAATAGGGTTAGAGCCCGGATTCCCGAGCATATCAAGGTAACGATTGTCGTTTGCGAACGATGGGTACACTTGCTTCCACTTGGTACGCGCTTTGATGGCACCCGACTCGACTAAACCATTGAGTATCTCCTGCTCTCATAAATTTCAAACTGGATCTTGCGATAAAACATGTATATGTGTTTATGAACTTACCCTGAAAGCCTCCCTAGCCTTGCGTTCCTTGCGGGTCTTCTCAACTTGACGTCTCCGCATTTGTTCTTCGAACTCACGCTCTCGCACTCGACTGTAGTCTTCGAATGCCAGCAGAATGTCCAGCGTAGGAAGCGTCTGCAGCTCGCTATCTTCTTTCCATTCGTCGGCGTCGACCACCATGTGATGTGCTTGCCGCCATCGTGTGAGGACGTCCACATCTAGGCGTTTAAATAGGGCAACAATCTTGGAGATGCTACGCGCACGCGCCGCACGGCTCTCTTGCTATTGAGGGGAGGAGACATGAGATAGAAATCTGCCAACGGTGCAAGCACGACACGTACCACTTCCCGTTGCTTCAGCTCAGCGACATATTCCTCGAAGATGAACTTGCGCTCCGCCTCAATCTTTGCCTGTTGCCAGATAGGATGCTGAGCGAATAGCTTATCAGCAGTAGCGAAGGTGGTGTAGTGGAACACGTTGGGGTTCCCCTTCAGCATGTTACGAAGGGAGGGACGAAGCTTTGACAGCCGAGCCTCCCGTTCTTCCAGCTCCTTTGCGCGAAGACCGTCTACATACTGCAGAACCTAAACTTAGCATTCAATGCATGCATTAAGCGTCTGGGAGACTTACCTTCTGCCATGCCGCCTTCTTCTCTGCCAACGTATTTAGGGCCTTGTAGAGCGGATCTGTGATGATAGCTCTCATCGTCTGATCCCATGTCCAATTGGCGTCCACGCCGGCCTTCCTCAGGAGATGCACAAATGCCTTCTCCCCTTCCTCCACCGTTGCGAAGCCGTTATGCGGGATTACCGGATCGTCAGGCAAGTTGGGACGTGCAGGCAGCACGCTCGACGGGGCAAATGGGAGCGCGCCAGTAGGGTGACCAACAGCACCATTTTGCCCGTTCAACTGTGACTGCGGCTGGGAACCGGGTGGGAATGAGGATGCGTCAGTCCCTCCGAGAGCGTTGGGTGCACCTTGATTGGGAGCCACCCCGCTGGTGGCGAAACCAGGTGCGCCAGTAGGCCTGGAAAACGGTGTTATATGGATGAAGAGTAGACAATACGAATGTGCGTACACAAGTGCTGAGGGTTGCGCCTTCCCCTCTTTTTCGACCTTCTCTAAAAGCAAGAGCAACTCATCTGGCATATCCCATTTTGACTCCTTCGTCTCAGTCTGTTGAGCAGAGCAAGAGTCAGCTACTGTAATCGATGGGGATGTATGGCAACACACGTTATAGTAGTACTTCCTTCCACCTGAGAAGTATTCCTTCCACTTTGTTTGATTGAGGGCTTTCTGTGAGAGGATGAATGCAACTCTTTCGACCTTTCATGGATATTGCCCACCTCAAACGGAGTCTTGAGATCTAAGCGAAGTAGTGAGTGGTAGTCATCCTTACATAGACAGCAGAGACTCACCATCCGGTTTTTCCCATACACTCTCCCTGGTATTAGTATTGAACCAATAGGTACGACCCTCAGGGTTGCGGTGCTCCGTCTGGAAATTACAACGTGAGAAGTGAACATTCAGCCTTCGGCTATATACATACCCAAACGTTCATCGTGGATGCACCCAGCGATCAGCTTCGCTACGGCTCGTGAGCTGCAAGGGATGAATCGATGAAGGCGAGGACTGAGATATGGTGGAGAACAAGGCAGAAGTTCAATAGGCGCTAAAGGCACTCTGTCATCTGTTGGGCGCTTCATACTTTCTCACATGCAACCTACCGCAGTGGCCAATTCCTAACGTTTGAACGTTGAACGTTGAATATCAAGCTTTCAAGTCCGTACTTATCCCCAATTCTCATCATGAACCATGTTGTGCAACCAGTCTCTCCAAATTGAATGGATCTATTTATAGTGTTCCCAGTAATACTCTCGACTCTGAGATGCCAGCCTCATAACAACGATGGACTATTGGTCCCACAGACGTAGTACTGGTGAGCCTGCACTTTCTAAAGCTTGATACTGAGTAGACCTCATATCATGGACAACGCTCATTGGACTGGTCGAAAGACAGCTTCCCTTCCCCAGTATATTGTATTGGATATCTACGCAAATTGGACATGTCCAATCGCATAATTCTCCCGTCATACAGACTATCATTCAGGTTCGACTCAAACCCCTCGCAGGCGAACACCCATAGACGGTCCGAGTCTTGGTATGAGACCAGACTGTACCTCATTCTACTACCGAGCCGTCAATTGTGTGCAAACCCTCCCGGAACAGTGTCGCAACATGACCTTGTCAGCAGACTGGTCGATCCGTACGTACCAAAATTAACAGGAGCTCCATATTTACACACGCTGATAATTCGGTATCTCTCCGTGGTCGTTCTGATGTGCCCTCAGATTAATATTGTCTTCAAGGAGGACAAAGGTCTAAACAATCATATTGAGCTTCGCAGCACGTTGCATACAGCGCTGCTAAGCTGCCTGAAGAGACCATCTGTCCTCCATCCCGCATCGGAAGGCCGGCTCTCGGGTTCACTCGCTGCTTCCTGATTACTCCACATATCACTCATTTGTAGGTCAATCTCGTTTTTTGCGACCTGCGTGACATCTCTGGTGTTGTGTGTTCTAAACGAACTGAATGGGGCCCCGTGCTCTGTGACAATGCAGTCACCATTTCATTCGATAAGAATAGATGCGTGCGGGAGAAGTTATGGTAATTATAGCTTTGCCGTCTAAGTGCCAATCAACCGAACCTCTTGACAGAACGTCCTACGGTCCTTCCAAGAACCCGCATTCGTGTATATGCCTCTACTTTATAGCACCTCTTCACCCCCGTATGCACTCCAACTGAAGTGGATGACAATCGTATTCCCGACAAGATCCTATCACAGTGGGCGGCGCTGTGTGCGTCTGTGAGTATAAAGTCCGACCACGGTCGTCGTCAAGTGCTGGTGGGGCCGGTTGGACCGATCAGTCAGTAAGGCGTTCGACTATACTCAGTGACCGGGCTTTACCCGTATTGACGTAGCAGGCAGATCAAGCTTCGTCTTCGCAACGTCCATGCGGGGTAACCATGCGATGATGCAGAATATGGGGTCCATCCCTGTACGGTGCGTTCTCGTACGAATCATGCTGTCATTTCCCCATGATTGGCCATGCCGTGGGCGTCATTTTAGGCGGGTACTCATCGGCCGCATCTGAAATGGTTCTGCTCCACGGTCCGTCACCTTCGAACACGTCCAGCGGTTCAAGCACACGTCTTCTGCGAAGGCAACTGCCTTGCCACAACCGTGCCGTTCTCATGTGCACAGCAGCTTACGGGCTCTCTTCGGTCTATATTCCATCCGCAGGACGAGGATGGTCTCTTCCACAAACAGCTCCGCTCTTCGAATCCACTTTGCGCATTCGGATTCACCTCGGCTTTCATGACGCTACCTACGGCTCGCCTCAGCTTGCCAGTTCTCCTCATTCTCGTACTTCTCACTTGCTACATAGCGCGGTAGAACTGGCCAACACCCGCTGACGAAGTCAAATAGCTACACTCTGAAGGTGCCGGACATTTTCCGCCCATAACAGGTATAAAGGAGGGGCGGAAGTGGCCACGAACCTCATCGACTCGACAGTCGCTTTTTCGACAGCAGCAGCCTACCAGCTCTCCGATCGATATGTTCCCAGCCGCCGCTCTTCTCTCTCTCCTTCCTTGCGATCGCCTATGGTCAACAAGCAGGTACCCTCACTACCGAGACCCACCCCAGGCTGAGCGTCCAGCAATGCTCGGCTGGTGGAAGCTGCCAGACCATGCAGCGTTCGGTTGTGCTCGACTCCAACTGGCGATGGCTCCACGATGTGAGTGGTAGCACCAACTGCTACACCGGCAACACCTGGGACCAGTCGCTCTGCCCCGACCCCACTACTTGCGCGTCGAACTGTGCTCTCGACGGTGCCGACTACTCTGGTTAGAATACACACACACATTCATCTGGTGTTCTTCCTTACTCACCATCCATTCAGGCACTTACGGTATCACGACGAGTGGGGATGCGCTCACTCTCAAGTTCGTGACCCAGGGACCGTACTCGAAGAACATCGGTTCACGCGTCTACCTCCTCTCCGAGGACGACTCGACGTACGAGATGTTCTCGCTGAAGAACCAGGAGTTCACCTTCGACGTCGACATGTCGAACCTCCCCTGCGGTCTCAACGGCGCGCTCTACTTCGTCGAAATGGACAAGGACGGTGGCTCTGGCCGCTTCCCGACGAACAAGGCTGGGTCCAAGTACGGCACTGGCTACTGCGACACTCAGTGCCCGCACGACATCAAGTTCATCAACGGCGAGGTCAGCTGACCCGTACAGAGTTACTCAGAGTGTATCATAGTTCATCAACGGCGAGGTCAGTTGACCCGTACAGAATTACTCAGAGTGTATCATGCTAATACACGGCCTTCAGGCCAACGTTCTCGGCTGGGAGGGCTCCTCGAACGACCCAAACGCGGGTAGCGGCCAGTACGGAACTTGCTGCAACGAGATGGACATCTGGGAGGCGAACTCGAACGGCGCTGCCGTCACCCCGCACGTCTGCTCCGTCCAAGGCCAGGTCCGCTGCGAGGGCACCGACTGCGGCGACGGCGACGAGCGGTACGACGGCATCTGCGACAAGGACGGCTGCGACTTCAACTCGTGGCGCATGGGCGACGAGACGTTCCTCGGGCCGGGCAAGACCGTCGACACCTCGTCCAAGTTCACCGTCGTCACCCAGTTCCTCACCGGGGACAACACGACCTCGGGCACGCTCTCCGAGATCCGCCGGCTCTACGTCCAGAACGGCAGGGTGATCGCGAACTCCAAGACGGCGATCCCGGGCATGGACGCGTTCGACTCGATCACCGACGACTTTTGCAACGCGCAGAAGACCGCGTTCGGGGACAACAACTCGTTCGAGCGGCTCGGCGGCCTCCCCGTCATGGGCCAGGCCTTCGACGCCGGCATGGTCCTCGTCATGTCCATCTGGGACGACCACGAGGCGCGCATGCTCTGGCTCGACAGCGACTACCCCACCGACGCGGACGCGTCCCAGCCGGGTATCTCCCGTGGCCCGTGCCCGACCTCCTCGGGTGTGCCCACCGACGTCGAGTCGCAGAGCCCCGGCGCGACCGTCGTCTTCTCCAACATCAAGTTTGGCCCCATCGGCTCCACGTACGCCAACTGAGTGCGTCCGATGTCAATCTTCATCCACTGTTTTCCCCTTCTGATCAGTCCCGATGATTCAGTACAGGTGAAAGTATCATGCGAGGGCGGAGAGCGGTCCTTCTCTGAAAAGGTGTTCGAGTCTTTACCGCTTGTTGTTGTATCTATGTATCATTCTCGCCCAACGACAGCTATTGTCTCCTCTCCACCACTTCCAGTGGCTATGATAGATATCCATGGGATGATCCGAAGATTTTGCATCTGAGCACATCGGTAAGAGAGGGTTACGGTTCAGATCTACGGTCGTTAGAGTGACGTACGATGATACATATGAACGGGTCCTTGCTAGTACAACAGCGGTTGAACATCCATGCTTTGTGGCCACTACACAACCCTCATTCTTCCGTCCAACCCAGCCTCCTGAGGTCCTTTCTACATTCCTCCGTCTCCCTCTTCACCCTCGACATATCCTTCACGACCTGCGCGAAGCTCCCCTCTCGTCCGTCCACCAACCTCAACATACTCTCGTATTGCTCGATCTGGCGATCCAGCTTGTGCATCTCATCGTCCTGGGCCCTTTGTCTCTCCCTCAGCCTTTCATACGCCACATTGACAGCGCGAGATACTGTAGCTTCAGGATTGTCAGGAAGCGCATGACCGTAAAGCGCGCGATGGGCGCGTGCGTGGACAAGTGAGAGCTTGAGGAGCGCGGTTTCGATTGTCACGGCCACGACGTCCGCTTGGGCTATGCGGGTTGCCCGAAGTTGTGGTGGAAGAGTGGTGAGTGCATCTACGAGTTTGGATTCGAGTACAAGTTGGGCCTACTACACAGCTCAGTGACCGGGATTGAGCAGAGACGCAGCGGGGTATACCTGATTGATCTTCTCTATAAGGGAAAGGACTCGCGCGCGAGCTTCCTCCAATGAATCTTCTTGCTGAGCAAGGCGCTCCTTCCGTTTGACTATCTGTTCGGGAAGATCGAGAGCAACTTCTAGCGCGTGCTCTGCATCTTCTTCGATTGCTATCAGGTTCACGACGGTGAGTATGATGGGCGTGCATATGGATACCAAGGAAATCAACACACATTCCCCTCCGGCAAGATATCCATGAATCAAAAGCAACGTATGCCGTAGCTCCTGTTCAAGCAGCTGACAGAAGCGAGGGCTGACAGTCTTCCATTCTGTCAGCTCTTCCGAGACGCGACCCGGCTCGAGGACGAGTGAGCTCACGGGAGGAGATACTGGAGTCAAGTCATGCAGATCGGTAAGTGTGAGACCACCCGGTACGCGGATATCTTCAGCACCCTCCTTGAATGCTACTGAGAGTAGGGTTTTCGTCAGAGTAAGGCTTTGTGGAAGGATCTACTTCCGTGTCCCCATCAGGATAAGCTATGCGTCAGGAATTCCAAGAAGATTTCAGGGTCACCTGGGTCGATTGCGATCGCCGAAGGGCAGAATCTATATGTTCGCTTAGAACTTTATGTCTCACGAATTCTCTGTGTTCTTGAGCCATCTTGTTGGACACGCCGTCAGTGCTTCAGTGCCTGTTGTCGCGGGAGGTTTGCACCCGATGAGACGGTTCAAGCCACGTGCTCTGGCGGTGAGGATGTATGGCAGTTCACAGAAGGTGAATCTGAGTGTCTCTCATACAGCTGGGAGGGTGTGTGACAACTCTGTTGAGGCGTGATGGTTGTGGTTAGAAAAACGATTGGTAGTAATAGTAGTCCACCATTCATATTGGGCAGGCCTTGCTAAGTATAGGACGCGTCGCGTCACGCTCTGTCACAACGTCGGGCCGGAGGTACGCGTAAACGCGCGCCATTAATATTCTCGGGGCGGAAGCTGAACTCGGCAAGGGAAACGTATCCTGCGTGCCGAATGTCCACACCCACTGGCATGTACAACTTGTCCAATGCTCGCAAGTCTCTCACTGACCACACATGCACACTATTTTAGTTACATATGTCTTCTGACGAGTCCATGCGGCAGCCCCGAGCACTGCCTCTCTCTTGACCAATCCATCCCGCCTAGTATTGTGTAGACGTCCCTCCCCGCCGAAAAGCACACGATTTCTCCGGCACTCCATTCCTCTCCTCCCGCCGAGTGTCCTTGTCCATCTGCGCGTCCTGTGGCCCCGACCTTACGACGCGAAGCGGCGCGGCACAGCACATCATTCCCGTATATATTTCCCCCTCCTTCCCCAGGTCCGTCCATCCAAGAACTACTACCAAGCTCTGCAAAGTAACATCTCTCACAGTTATCCTCTCGCGCACCTCGCAATGTACCACCACATGCACCCCATGCACCGCTGCGCCCGTCATGGAGCCTCCCGCCTAGTTTGGTTCTTCATCGGCGCCGGCACCGCGACCTGGTGGCACTACCACAAGGAACACAGCAACTGGTACAACGCGCGTCATTGTGGCCGTGACCGCATCCCGCAGAACGCCTACCCCGCCCCAGGCGCTCTACCTCCTCCTCCCGCCCAACAGCAGGGACAGGGTCAGGGACAGGAGAACGCCCCTCCGCCAGCCGTGGGGCCCGTAGACAAGTGGGACCGTTGGGGCTGGGGACAGTGGGGGAGAAGCTCGTGGCCAAGCCAGGAGAACGCTAACATGCACGGGGGCTGGGACAAGTGGGGGTGGAACAAGAATGGGAGCACGCGGCCGGAGGGCGCATGGGGCCCGCCGACGCCCCTGCCGGCCTCGACCGAGAAGGCTCCCGAGAAGGATGTGATGCAGCAGGCGACGGACACGGTGCGTACTACTCTCCGTTCCGTCCCATCATCACTGTTTGCGTCCAGCATATTTGCCCTTCTGTTTTCCTCGCGACCCCGGACATGTTGGCTCACCTCGGGGCCGGTTTGATATAGATTGCAGAGCTGTCTGAGGCCACGCTCAACAACCTTTTGGTCACCGTGGAGAGTCTCAAGACGGTGAGTGTGTTTCATGTGCTCGGTAGTTGCGCACCCGATGATCTAATTTGACGTTCGTTGCGTGTCGGCAGAAACTCGCTGAGCATCGAGCACAGCGCGAGCAACAGGACCGTGAGCTCCAAGCGCTCCGTGAGGCCAGGTTCAGGCAGTTCGAGGAATGGCAACGCCAACAGGAGCAGCTTCTCAAGGAGGAGACGAAGAAGGATGACTCCCGACGGCTTGTCTAAAACATCTCTCCTGCGTACATCTTACTGCTGCCCTCCCCCTCCCCCACCTCTTTTTTGAGTCGATTAGTAATATCGTCTGTATGTACTATTACCCAAAGCACAAAGATGTATCCTCGATGTCTGCAGCACTTCCTTGTGATCTTCATATACTCATCTCCGGGCTGGCTTCTAAATCGCCATGCAACCCTCGCATCTAGATCACATATCTAGATATAGCATTTCTACATATTTCCAAAACAACATGTATCCTACAATCTCTCGTGTCGGACAGCCTGTCGTTCCGCATGCCTTCGTCAAGCACTGTCTGAAGGTCGTGTCCAGGCCTTATACCTGTCCGGCAACTCTGTTCGTGCCTTCCCGTGCTTGCACATACTCCGGCGCCTTGACATCAATCTTGCGACATCAACGCATGCTCCACGACATGCAGATAGACGGGCCAAGTGAGACGTACGCGTGGAGTGCCAGAAGTAGACGACGAGGCCGGAGATGATGACTGCGAAGGCTAGAAAGTACAGCCAGTAGACCGTGTAGTGCTACAGGGTGCCAGGGTAACCGGGACCGTCAGTCACTGATGTTCATGCACTGCAGGCACTCGAGCCCACGTCCACGTACGTAGAGGAAGAGCCCGAAGAGAAGGCCGTAAAAGTCGGACGAGAGCAGGCTCAGGTTGTAGTACGTGGACGACGCCATGCGGTACAGGATCGGGGCGACGGTGTAGAGGACGAACATCGCCGCGGTGTATGCGCAGAGCAGGCCGACTGCGCAACGACGCCCGCCCAAGTCGTCAGCTGCGTGCCGCCTCAAGTGTGCTGAGGACTGGAAAACGTACTGGTTCCCCCGTTCCAGCTCGCTGCTCTCATGGCCTGGTGCTCCAGGCTGGCAGCTTGGATGCCGTTGATGACCACGCCCCACATGCCGAGCTGCCCGACGACCTCGTAGAGAGGAGACCTGCGCACGAAGAACTCCTCCGTCGCGTTCGCTGTCATTGTGCGCTCTGTCAACGTGCTCGCCAGTAAGACGATTTGTGGGACCCACTGAAGCCGTAGAGCGTCGCGCCGACGAGCATGAAGATGTCGCCCTTGGTGCGGTCGAGCGCTGGCCAGCCCTTGTCGGTGATCTCGTCCGACGCGACGAGCATGCCCAGCCCTGCACAGCAGACGAGTATACCCTATACGCGCATCGTCTCGTCAATAGGGAGGACGGCACTGGCACCCGATGGGACCTACCAGGATCTGCGTCCAGTGATACTGTGGGCGCATGTAGAGCCAGGAGAGGAAGAAGCACACGGGGATCGCCCAGGAATCTAGCAGCATGCAGGAGAGCAAGGTCGTGTACTGGTATGCCTTGACGACCAGGAAGTTGCCTTCAACATCGCACGCCGCGAGGATGAAATCTAGAGAAACAGAGGAGGGCGGTTAAGAGGAGGAGAGCTTTCTCGGTTTGTGAGTATGGACGTACACTTCCATCCGTCCCTAAAAACCATCTTGAACCAGCCTATGAACCCATCTGTCAAGACACGATCAGTCCACTTGACGTACTATTACAAGTGAATGCGTCAATTACACTTGTATATGGTGTATGGTGTATAGACGCTGAACAACGAGAAGTACCTTCAAGTCACGTTGAGCATGTACCAGCCTCGTGCACAAAAGCAGAAGAGAAGCAAACACTCTCACAGGAAAAAGGTCTGCGTGGTAGACAGGGCCCAGTTCCGCGCAACAAGCTCCGTGGTCGTGACGTTCGTGCAAGTGATGCACAGCGAGACGACCTGGCCGGCCAAGAGCGACAGAGCGAACCGCCTCGTCCAGATGCTCGCGAACCGCTTGCCCGCGCTGGCGACGAACGCGCGCGGGGACGAGTACTCGAGCGGCGGTCTCGCAGCGCGCACCTCGCCCTGGGCCTGCGGCTCTGCTGAACTTGGCACCCCGGATGCCGTGGTTGCGCCGGGCTCGTACGGCGGCGGAGACTCCGCGGACGCAGAGTCCTTGACGATGTCCCCCTTGCTGTCCAGGTCCTCGGCTTGCGCATGGTCCTCCTCTGCTCGCGGACTTGACGTGATGGCGTTTTCTACGTGCGCGATCGACATGGGGGCAAACGTTCCGAGCGGGGTCGCGGTGGACAGAGGACGGGTCGGGATGCGTGTGCGCTGCGGGTGGAGGCTATTTTATGGACACCAAGCCAGGGCAGCGACTTGGATGATGCCTAGTCCCGGACGAGAGGGGGAAAAGCCTGGCTAGGGGCTAGTAAAAAAAAAACTCTAGAGGAGACCGACTCAACATCCCATCACTGGCGCACCCCTCCCAGTTTCAATTTGTCAATGTGTATCGGGAGTGATCAAGCAGGCAGGCGCTCCGGGGCAATTTACTATCAGTTAGCTTATTATGGTTATGTGTAGAAACTCTTATGTCCGATTAGGTTGGATAAGATGGGTTTATCCAAGACACTTATCGATGGATTCCCACGCTAGGTGAGGATGGGGAGGGGTCGGGGGCAGTGGCACGACAGGGCGCTCGTTGACTTCCACCGACCGCATTGTGCCAGGAGGAGATATGGCGACCATGGCAGACGAGAGTGGTGAGTACGAGAGTCCTCCTCGCTTTTCGTCCTTCCCATTCCATTCTGGAGGCAGGGATGATGAGCTCAGCTGTGTCGACGAGAAGCATAGGTGATAGGTGACTCCCGTACCCACCGGCCACCTCATCCTGCCTTTTTTTCTAGCGCACACAGAGTCTTCCACAGAGCAGACGCGGCGTGTACTCTCCCCCTCCTCTCGCATGCACACCTATACAGCGTTTTTCCTTGTGTGTTCTGTTCTTTTTTACAGCTTTCACAGCTAGCGCACCCGTCCACTTCCCGGAAGTTCGTACAGCATGTGTCGCTGGGGGTGTGCCCTCCCCCCCTCCCCTCCCGTCGTCAACGTTCCCCGCTGTAGCTCCCTACTGACCGGACCAGACTCGAGCAGCCCCATCGTACTCACACTCCGTTTACCCTCTTGCAGAGCGTTATGGTGGTGATCGCCACCACTACGACCGCGACCGCGAACGCAGACACCGCGACGACCACAGAGAACGAGCAGACCGCGGAGACCGCGATAGGGACCGCGAGCGCTACGAGTCCCGTCGGCACTCTGAACGAGACGGCCACCGTGACAGGGACCGGGAGCGCTATGGGGCGCGTGCTGGCCGCGAGGACTACGAGGAGTACTCGAGGCGTCACCGTGACGATGACCGGCGCCGGGAGCGCCGGGACGACGACCACGGGCATCGTCGTCCGCGAGACGAGGAGCGAGGAGAAAAGAGGGGACGGGGGAAGCACCGTGATGGGTTGGGCACGCCTGAGAGGAGGTCCCCGACCCCGCCGGAGGCGATGCCTCTGTCGCAGAGAAAGAGGAAGGCGAGTGGGTGGGACGTCCACGCTCCTGGGTACGAGCAGTACACGGCCATGCAGGCCAAACAGACTGGTGAGTTCCCATGTCATGCTGTTTCGTATGCTTCGCTTCTTGCTTTGAGTCGCAAGCAGTATGCTCTCTTCACCGCTACGGATTGCCTTCGTGTTTTCACAAAACGGCGGAGGGAACCTGGAAATCTTCCTTTGGGCGTTTGACCCTGAACATGTCTTTTTGGGGTTGCCTACCCCGGTTCGGATGGGTGGACAATATGCCCCGTATCAGCTCCTGGTTTGGCAGTATCCCAAACTAGCAAGTCAGATGTCCAGCACCGTCTACCGTGTCTCTGGGACGTGTGCTCGCAATATACTACTATGCCGGCATGCGACCTTCGGTATCGGTGTTTTCCGCGCCTTCTGCGTGCACTGTTCTCAACCCGTCTGCGTTGTATCTTACTCTGACCGCGGAGACGTTCGGAGGAAGAGGAGTGCACATCAGAGTATACTGATCACGTACGTTGCTGTCTTCAGGGTTATTCAATCTGCCAGGTGCGAACCGTACCCAAATCCCGCCTATTCTCGCAATTCCTGGCCTCCCACCACCGATGCCGGTGTCCACGTTTGGCATGGGCACAGGCGTCAACCCGAACCTGTCAAGGCAGTCCCGACGGTTGTACATTGGGAGCATCACGCCCGATATCAACGAGCAAAACCTGACCGACTTTTTCAACTCGAAGATGAAGGAGATGAACCTAGGAACGGGGACTCCGGGTAACCCGGTCTTGGCGGTGCAATGCAACTATGAGAAGAACTACGCGTTTGTGGAAGTGCGTCGCGTTTACGATATGTGGCACGCGCCTCCATCCACTAACTTGTGCACGTCACACTGTTATAGTTCCGTAGCGCAGAAGACGCGACTGCGGCAATGGCCTTCGATGGCATTATCTTCCTGAACGGGCCGCTCAAGATCAGGCGTCCGAAGGACTACGGGGGACCTGACATCATGGCACCGAACATGCACGTACCGGGCGTCGTGTCTACGAACGTGCCGGACTCTGCGAACAAAATCTTCGTTGGCGGCCTGCCGACCTATCTCAACGAAGAACAGGTCATGGAGCTGCTCAGCACGTTCGGCGAACTGAAGGCGTTCAACCTCGTGAGAGAGAACGGAAACGGAGCGTCGAAGGTGCGCGCTTTCATTTCGTTTCTCTGCCCGTTTCAGGCACACTGATCGCGCGGCATCTGTATTGTCCCGCAGGGCTTTGCGTTCTTCGAGTACGTGGACGCAGGGATCACTGACGATGCGATACAGTCATTGAGCGGCATGGAGCTGGGAGACAAGTATCTGGTCGTGCAGCGTGCCTCTGTGGGCGCGAAGCCGGGCCAGCCGCCTATCCCTGGGCTGTACGACGCGCACCCGGAGATTCCCAAGCCCATCCTGCCCGTGGGCGACCTGTCGACGTCCGAAGACCGCATCCTGCTCATGCTGAACATGGTCGTGCCCGAGGAGCTCGTGGACGACCAGGAGTACGCGGACATCCTGGAAGACGTCAAGGAGGAGTGCGGCAAGTACGGGCCGGTCGAGGACCTGCGCATCCCGCGGCCGGTGAAGAAGGACAAGGCGAAGTGGGAAGGCGCTCGCGGGGCGCAGCTTCGCGGGGAGGAGCATCATCGCGACGCTTCTGAGCGACGACGCGAACACGACTCCGCCGCTGAACCTGATCTTTGCCCCGCAGCCCGACGCGCCTCCCCCTCTGCCCGAAGATTGAAGATTGAACGGGGGGGCAAGAGCGGGGGGTGGGGCGTTAGCGTGCGATCGTCGGTAGACATCCGCGCTGTCAATCGCTGCAGGACGGGAGATGGGAGGGGGGGGGAGGATTTTGGTCGCCGGCGAGGAGCGACGGAACTGGTGTGCGACTCGGAGAATGTTTCGGTCTGTGCGTGAGCGTGCGTGTATGTACGTTGTTCAGTTTGCTATCCTACAATCTTGCTCCCTTGCTCTTTTCTCCCCTCCCCCTGCAGAGATGACGACGCGGTGGTTGCAAGGTGCGTGCCGTGCCGTGCGATGGGAAGCAGAGGCGACTGCACCCCTTGGTCCGAACCGCACTGTGACACACATGGTGAGTATTTGCACCCGTCGCGGCCTGGCGCTCGGAGAAAAGAAAGCGTGGGTTTGGGAGGGTGGAGGATATCGGGAAGGAGGGATCGCGCGGAAGACGGAGAAGAATGGTCGGAGGGAAGGATGGGAAAGGCCCGCATGGGACTCGCGTGTTTGGAGGAGCGAATGTGGTGGGGCTTGAAGATGGTTTAATGAAGGAGGAGAAGGCCTCTGTCGCGGGACGCGATTGGCGGGAGCAGGAAAAGATGGGCACGTAGCACGGGAGACGTGATGTCCGAATCATCATCAATGGCCGGCCTAACGCCCGGGGGCCCATGGATCTGGTGGCCAATGTGCTGCGACTCGGATCTGTGTGTGGTGGGCGAGCTGGAGGGATGATCGCCCGGTGTGTGCTGGTTGTTCTGTGCAATGTGTGGTATTACCGATGGCTGATTTCTATGATCCCATCGCGCGGACGTTCGCGGTGGACGTGGTTCCAGGCAAGGTGGTGGCGGGTGGAAGCGTTTGGATTGGACGGGTCTCTGTGTGGGATGTGATCCTGCGGGATCGGATGCGAGGAGTTGGGAGGATTCGGTTGTGCGGGGACAGAGAAGAGGTGGGTGCTGTGCGAGGCGTTAGCGATGGGAGTCGAATGGGATTGGCTGGGCTGGGACGTGGACGGGGATTGGCTGGCAACGGGCCAAGGACGGGATTGGTGCTCGCGGCGTGGATTGTTGTGCATTGAATTCTGTGCAACCACCCACATCCGAATTAGTGACTGACCCGCCGATCCCCGACCGAATCCGTGTCTCGCTCATTGATCAGATTCGGAACTGACAACATTCAGCACTCCCTCTGCCCCTTCCTCCCTCCGCGGACATCCACTCCCGATGTTCATGGCCCCGTCCCCGTCCCCTCCGGCCATATAAGCCGCTCTCCTCCTCCTCCTCCTCCTCCTCCTCCATTTCCTTCTCTCTCATCCCCTACCACTCCTTCTTCCCCGCACTACTTCCTCCCCATGTGGTTCTTCTCCCAACCCACACACATCCAAGTCGCCCGCAGAAAGCAGGTCGCGCGCGACGATGCCATCCGAGCTGCTCGTCTCCGTCCCCATCCCTTGGCCCCTTCCTCCGCTGCACAAGTCTATCTGCGCGCGACAGGTCTCTTCCTTCTCGTCTTCCATCAGCACCGCAGTCCTCTAACTTTCTCTCTCTTTCCTTCCCCTTCTCCTTCTTCTTCTCCTTCTCCAGCACGCGAGATTGTCCAGCGCATCTCAAACCGCGAGTGGACCGCTTCCGACGTCCTCGAGGCCTACATCGCCCGTGCTGCCCTCGCCCACGACATGACAAACTGCCTGACAGAAGGTTCGTCCCTTTTGTCAGCCAAGACCGCATCTAGCCTCGTAGCCCATCCTGATTTCTCTGCTTCTGTCATAATTGCCCCTGGCTTCTAGTCCTCTTCTCCGACGCCCGTGCTCACGCAAAAGCGCTCGATGCCGACTTTGCCTCTACCGGTAAACTTCGAGGTCCCCTTCACGGCGTCCCCGTCAGCTTCAAGGATGTCTGTCGGTATCCTCTACCCGTCCACTTGTCTCTTTCTGCTCTAACCCGTTCGCACGCCGCTCATCCGCTTCCCTAGTTGACATTCAGGGATATGACACTACCATGGGCTTCTCGGCCCGTGCCCACCAGCCCTGTTTCGAAGATGCGCAGGTGAGCCAAGGCCCCCAGCCATTCCTGGAAAACAAGAAGCAGATGGCAGCCCAGACCGGCTGCCCCTTTGCCTTCCCATCACATTCTCGCCCTAACGGACCCGCGCGTCCAGTCCATTCATTCATCATTGATCGTCCTCCGTGCCACAAGTCGCCCGACCACTCCATCAGCGACGGATCCAATCCGCCTCTCACTGCCGTCGCCTAACGTGCATATCAATTCACTGGCTGACTGAACCTTGTTTCCCTGTCCCTAGGTCGTCGCACTCGTCCGCCAAGCGGGCGGCATCCCTATAGCAAAGACTAACGTCGCGCAGTTAGTCTTCTTTTTCGAATGCGTCAACCCCGTGTGGGGCCGCACTCTCAACCCCTATAGCCGCTCCTATACGAGCGGCGGCACTAGTGGCGGAGAAGCCGCCTTGCTCGCCATGGATGGCGCTGCTCTCGGATGGGGGTCCGATATTGGCGGCTCACTCAGGTCAGTCCAATGCCCAAAGTGGCCTATCAGGGTATACCGCTGTCTCGCTGATCTACTCATCCGCTCGGTCACAGAATCCCTGCTTCCTTCTCCGGCATTTACTCTCTCAAACCCGGATGCGGTCGAATCAGTGTGAACGGCGCGTCAGGTGCGCATTCGTCTAGCTCCTGCCTGAAGAATCACGTTGATGCCATGCACTGAACATGTTTTCTCGCGTGAACAGGTACATTTGCGGGCTTGGAAGCCATTCCCACCGTGGTGGGGCCAATGGGACGGTGAGTATCAACGGGGAGATGTCAGATACACTCACATACTAACGGCCGCGGACATCATGGATCCTTTGCCTGATGACACAATGCACATCACACTGTTCTGACAATTGGCTACCACTGCGAATCCGCGGAATCACCTGCACGGGCTCACGCTCGCTCATCTTCCTCGCAATCGTCCGAATCGCATACCCACGCAGGTCCGTGGAGGACCTCGAGCTGGGCGCGCGTCTCGTGTTTGGGAAGCAAGGCACGGACTACGACCCCGCACCGCTTCCGTACCGAGACCCGGATATGCCGGAGAGGCTACGCTTCGGGTTCTACATCTCTGGTGCGCATCATCCTTCTTGAATTCTCTCTCCAAGGTTCCCTACAAGCTTCGCTTCTCTTCGCCTTCGTGCCCCCACCGATCCTCTCAACCCCCGCCGAGGGGCATGCCTCCCGCAATCCCATCATCAGTTCATATGCGGATGCAGTTGCACCTCGAATAGACAACGCGCGAAAGCGCGCTGCTTTTTGCTGTATTTCTATCCTCATTGTATAGCCGGAAATTAAACGCGAAACGTGGGGGAGAGGGGGGCTAACGTCAAGGGTTCAGATAACTATGTCAAGCCGTCTCCCGCGAACCAGCGGGCAGTGCTGGAAGCAGTGGACGCGTTGCGCCGCGCTGGCCACGAATGCATCGAATTCTCAGTGCCACAAGGTGCGTGTTGGTTCTCTCGTGTGTGAGACGCGAGCGCCAGGCGGCTGAGAACGGTGATACGTGGTTTCCTGCCACAGCGCATCGCGCGATGGAGCTTTTCATAGGCCTCACGGCCGCCGATGGATACAAAACGATCTCTGCAGACCTTGGCAGCGACCCTGTGGTAAGCCATGACGAGATGAATCGAGACGTGCAGCATGGGGTGTTCAACATCTCCGCGGCATGCCCTGTTTGCAGGAACCAGGCGTGTCGTCCCTGCTCCTGGGACCTTGGCTGTACGGTACGTCAGCGCGCATCATGCACGGAGCAGCTGCGGGAGAGGGAGAGATTAACGTTTTGGCATGTGATAACGGTTTGGCGTTCGCAGGCTGGGTGCGCAACTCCGTCGCTTGGATGATCGGAAAGCTCTTCAAGGACGAGAAGCTTGCGGGGACAGTGCGGGCCGCGTCGTGCAAGTCCGTGCATGCGTTCCACGCGCTGGTCCGACAGCGTGACGAGTACACGCGCATGTTCTACCGGGAGGCGAGTCGTCGCTGTCGTTTGCCCCAGCGCCGTCTCGGACGCTGCTCACATGCCGTTTCCTCCTTTGTCTCTCCAGGTCTGGAACAAACACCGGCTGGACGGCATCATAGCGCCTGTGCTCGCGCTTCCAACGCTGCCTCACGAGTGAGAAGAAAAGTCCCCCTTCATGACCGAATTTCCAAATAGTTTGTCTAACTTGTGCGCCTTCCTCCTCCCCCCCTCC
>KN050017.1:0-123522 GCA_000743315.1 Lignosus rhinocerotis TM02 | reverse complement strand
GGCGGGTTCTACGACGCGGACAAGATGGCGGGCGTGCCGGTGGGCGTGCAGGTCGTCGGGCGCAGGTGGGAGGAGGAGAAGGTGCTGGAGATGATGAAGGTCCTCGATCGCGCGCTTGGCCCCCGCGAGTGCGGTGGTGGGCCTTTGAGCTGGACGGAGCAGCGGAAGTGAGCGCGCGGGTCGCACCGCTTCCTTTTCCCCCTTTCTCTCCCTCTCTTTCTCTCCCCGGTGCTCAGTGCTGCGAGTGCAGTGTACGCACGAAGATGCTGGGTGAGTGGCTCTGCGCTGGTTTTGGTGGATTTTCGATGTCTGATTTGTTTTCTTCTTTCTTCTTCTTCTTCTTGTTGCGAGCTGCAGATCTCTTACTACTACCACGAACTGTATCGCTCACATCGTCTATGTCGCCCGATCGCGGAGGCCTACTACCCTACGCACACATATAATACGCTCTCGACCACGCATCGCATCGCATCGCATCGTCCGTCTACGACTCGACTCGACTCATCCCAGCGAGACCGTGACGGGCCGTCCATCCATTCATCCCATCCATCTACGCAGAATGTAACCAGCTTATCTGCTCTATATATCATGTACGATCATCGATCGACACTACGTTATCACCCACGTCCTGCGGGCCCGTCCCCTACGAACGCGCGCGCGCGCGGTGTGGGTGCCTGTGTGTGCAAGTTCGCAGGGATCATGATACCGATCACTTACAAGTACTTACTTAGGCAGTAATGTGAGACTGTGCCACGACGGGGCGGGCGGGGAATCGGGATCCCCGATCGGCGGTTCCGAGTCGGACTACTTAGGCTACTCAGACTTGGTAGTACTTATGTAGTAGTATACGTAGCGCTTTTCGTGAAGTTGGTTGGACTGGGATGCGCGAGAAAGACTGTGAGCTTATGCGTATTTGAAGCTACCGCTGTCCCGGGGAGGGGGGGAGAGGTTATTTCAAGTGGCTGGCAGACGCAGTCACGGCCTGCAGACGATGGCCTGAATTTGTGTGCCTTGCGCACAAGCTAAACGAGCACATTGCATCTTGATTGAAGGAGCGGTCATTCATATTCATCACTCACTGGCATCACTCGTCATTAATCATTTTTGAAGGAGCGGTCATTCATATTCATCACTCATCACTCGTCATTAATCATTAATCATTAATGGAGTATAGTAGCCTCAGGCTTATAGCTCTCGGGCCATTGATCCCAGCAGGGAAAGGTTCGGACCGTCGGACCGGGAGGGGTGTGGTTGATGAATCTCTGTCCGAGTCTACAGATCCGAGTCTCTTGTTCTCACCGACAATCTAAACCAAGTGCCTCGGCCAGGCCGCCTTGCATCCCTCAGCCTCCCTCAGTCCCAGGCCTCAGTTCTGTTCGCCTCCGAGTCAGACGCGAGTCCTCGCCGGGAGCAGTTTCAACGCCGCACGCCCCCGATACGTGACTACTACTAGCTATACATATGTATCATACATCCCACTGCCAGTGGCATGGCGCCATGCATATGTCTGCCACGCTGCGCTGTGCTTTTGATTCTTATTCTTTGAAACGGGACCCACACACGGGCCCGGGGGGGCACCGAGGCCATGCGGACACAGCGAGCGAGCGAATGTGGGTTTAATGTTTAATGTCGGACGGAGCGGAGACAAAGAGGCTCTGGCTCTGGCTCCGTACGCGCGCGCGGCAGCTGTGGCATCGCGAGATCCAGCTGTCCAGATGGACGAGCCAGGAGCCTGCAGGGAGCGCAGCGCAGGGGAGGGGGGCGGAGGTTCTTCCGAACCAACCCCCTCCCTCCCTCCATATGCATCTTCTCCGTTGCCCCGTTGCTCCGTTGCTCCTTTGCTCCGTGGTGGACGCGGCGGTGGGCGATGTCCGTTCCTCCGTTCATTCTGGGCTCCGCTCAGTACTAGTGCTCACAGGGAGCACCACCACGCTTCCAGCATGCCTGTGGCCACTCCTGCACATGCCCACGCCGCCCGAAGTTCCGGCCATCGCGGTCTCTCCTTCCATTGGGTCACAGCGGCGTTCCTGGGGGCTGGGGGAGGGGGGGAAAGGGTCCCGTTCCTCCTTCTATCTCAGCTAACTCAGTCTGATGAATGTAGCGCGTTTGTTGATATCGTCATGTCCCTGCTAGCCCGGTAGCACAACTTAAATACCTTGCAACTCTAGCTGCGGAATGCGCCTGAGGCCCTGAGCGCACTCGCAGCGCACCAGCAGCACCAGCACACATACACACATATACACAACGACGAGCACGAGCATAAGCACAAGCACAAGGCCATGCCGTCCGACTCGGACTATTCCTCACTCCCTACGTATCGTCAGGTCGCCCGACGCAAGCAGGCTGCTCGAGAAGAGGCCCTCCGAGCCGCCCTCACGGACGCACCACCACCACCACCACCACCACCACCACCACCAGCCGGTCTCACCACCACTGGCAGCGCGGAAGCTTATCTGCGCGCAACAGGTCTGTCCCTGCTTCTCGAACGCAGACGTGCGCATCGCGCTGACGGGCCGCGGCCCCCCTGCCCGTGCCACCAGCGCCGGAGATTGTGCAGCGGATCTCGGAGGGGGCGTGGACGGCATCGGACGTGCTGGAGGCGTACATCGCTCGCGCGATGCTCGCCCAGCAGTCGACCAATTGTCTCACCGAAGGTTCGTCGCGAGCCAACTTGCCGGGGGCTTGTGGTGTTAGCGTTCGAGGGTTCCAACCTTCCGTTCCTCTTACTGCCCTTCTTTCGCTAGTCCTCTTCGCCCGGGCTCGGGCGGACGCGCAGGCGTTGGACGAGGAGTTTCGGTTGACGGGCAGGGTTCGCGGGCCTCTGCACGGCGTGCCGGTCAGCTTCAAAGACCAGTGTAGGTTTCTCCTTTACCCCTTGAACCTGGGCTGCCCTGCCGGTGTGCATGGTATCGGGAGCAGGAGGCTTACCTGTTTGTGAAGATGACATCAAGGGCGTCGACACGACCCTCGGTTTCTCGGCGTATGCTGACAAGTCTGCGCCAGAGGATTCCCTGGTGAGTGCCACACAGATTGAGTGCGGCGACTGGCACTCTTGGTTGTCATGGCCTCACACCCTGCATTCACCCGTTGCCAGGTTGTTGCGCTCGTTCGGGCAGCGGGTGGCGTCCCCATCGCGAAGACCAATGTCGCTCAGATGCTCTTCCTCTTCGAGTGCTCTAACCCGGTTTGGGGACGCACGCTCAATCCGTACAACAGGGCCTACTCGTGCGGCGGCTCCAGTGGCGGAGAAGGCGCGCTGCTCGCTATGGATGGTGCTGCACTCGGCTGGGGGTCCGACATCGGAGGCTCGTTGAGGTTAGTGACGTCGGTTGCCATTCACGAGCCGCTGTCCGACACCCACACACGTACACGCTGGCTGAGCTTCCCCTCCTCTGTACGTGCAGGATCCCGGCGGCCTCGTGCGGGATCTACTCCCTCAAACCTGGCTGGGGTCGCGTAAGCATGGCCGGCGTACAAGGTACGTACCCTTTCTTCCTTCACACCGGTCCATCCGGAAACTTCTTGCAGCTCTCCGCTTCTGGCGGGCTGGTACTTGCAATCACGTTTCTCTCTCGACCATGCCCGCCGCCGGCTCAAGTGTCACTTGAACTCCCTTCTTCTCGGGCTCCTTCTCCCGCCGCTTATCACGTGCTCACTTCCCCGCATTCCATCTTCTTGCAGACCCGTTTCGCGGCTTCGAGGGGATCCGATCAGTCGCGGGCCCAATGGGGCGGTGAGTACATACCAACAAGTGCGCGCGGCGTACACACACACACGGAGCGCTGTCCATGTATTTGCGTTCCTGCGCTTTCATGTCCGACAAGGCAACTCGGCCGAAGGTCCCATCACGAGCACTACTGGCAGCAGCCACGGATGCATGCACCCTCAGGCTCGCCTGCGGCGTGTTCGGGGCGGCGTCCTACCCGCGCGATGACGCTGACAGTGCTGTTAACAGGTCCGTGGAAGACCTCGAGCTCGCCGCTCGCGTCGTCTTCGGGAAGCAAGGCACAGACCATGATCATGCCCCGCTGCCATACCGGGATGTCGTCCTGCCGGACAAGCTGCGATTTGGATACTGCGTCTCCGGTGCGTTCCGCCGTTCTTCATTGCCCTCCGAGCCCCTTCCCTTCCCTGCCCTTCCCTTCCCTCCAAGGGCTTGCATCATTCGTCATGAGCGTATGTGACATGTGACGTTTGCCCCCCTCCTCCCTCGCCCGCTCTGTGTGCTTCCGTGCCCGCGCTTGTCCTGACATAGTATTCGTGCCTGCGGGCGGTATCGCCCGCACCACTTTCTTGGCTCAAGGCAGGTCGAACAAACCCGCGCTCCCACCCATCCACATCATCATGTTCTGACCGTTCGCATCTGCAGACGGCTTCGTGAAAGCCTCCCCAGCGTGCCAGCGCGCAGTACGCGAGACCGCGGCCGCACTCCGACAGGCCGGACATGAATGCGTCCCGTTCGACGTGCCCCAAGGTACTGCCTATAGTCCAGGTGTCCCGTCCGTCCGAGTCCCTGACTTCCGTCCGTCCGTCCGTCCGTCCGCGCAAACCAAACGCTGCCTGGCCTCTCCTCGTGCTGCTCCGTGCGCTTGCCAGCCACGGACGCGATCGAGTGCTGCGTGCGCCTGACGGCGTCCGATGCGTTCAAGACTCTGACACAGGATCTGGGCGCGGACCCTGTCGTGAGCTCTGCACATCGCTTCGCACATCTTCCGCGCTAACCCAGATCTCTCGGCGTCCACGATCATCCGGACCTCCAGGAACCAGGGATCTCCGCCATCCTGTGGGCGCCAGCTCTCCCAGGTACGCCTGCGCGTTCGTCTTGCCCCAAAGCGAGATGAGACTGCACTAACCTACCGCACATCGCACTTCGCACATCGCACTTCGCACATCGCACCTCGCACAATGCACCCCGCTTGTGTCGGCATCGGCTTGGCGTCGCAGGCTGGCTGCGTGCTATCCTTGCGTGGGCGGTGCGCAGAGTGTTCGGGGATAACACCCTCGCCCGGGTCATCCTCGCCGCCCAGCGTTGCTCCGTGCAGGAGTACACCCAATGGATCAGGCGGCGGGACGACTACCGCCGCCTGTTCACCGCAGAGGTGCGCGCGTTCTCTCTCTCTCTTTCTTCCTCTCTCCCTCTCTCCCGACCGTCCTCTGGAGCCGTGCCCATCGGCCGGGACACCCGCACTCACGCATAACGCTCTAGGTGTGGGACAAGCACGGCTTCGACGCCCTGATCACGCCCGTGCTCGCTCTGCCCGCCGTGCCGCACGAGTGAGCGAGCCTCTCCCCAGACTCACCATTGCCCGTGTTCGTTCAACTGAAAAAAAAAACCCCCCATCTCTTCCTGTGCCCCCATGCTGCAGCTCCTGCAGATTCCTCGCCCCGCTCGCCGGCAGCCCGGGCCTGTACAACGTCCTCAACGCGCCGCTTGGGCCGGGACGGACGCGGGGCGGGCGGGTGCTACGACCCGGGGAAGATGGCGGGCATCCCGGTCGGCGTGCAGGTCGTGGGGCGCAAGTGGGAGGAGGAGAAGGTGGTGGAGATCATGAAGGTCGTCGACCATGCGCTGGGGCCGAGGGACTTTGGGCCGTTCTGTTGGCGCGAGCGGGAGGATGAATAGATAGATAGATAGATAGATAGATGAAGGACGGTCGGGATGAGCGATGAGGAGGTTGCTTAGGGACATTGATTGCTATCGTACACAGCGGTTTACTCATGACAGAATTTTGGATCTTGGTGTTGGTGTTCGGGCGCAACGTACGAGTGCGCACAGCCCTGAGGGGTTGTCCCCACGTCCTTACATCCCAAGGTCAGATAACCCCAGGGGGGCTAACCAAACATACCGAAGTGAACTAATCATGCCGCTTGCAAAGCCCTGAGATCAGACCACCACACGTACCCATACACTCGGCGACGACTCGGAGATATATTGGGACCCACAGGGTACCACTACAGACCACACCCGTCGCTGATGGTGGAGCTGAGGGCGCCGCCGGCTCCCGGCTGCGCCCATCCATCACTTTCCCCGACGGGCGGCGAGGTGAATCTTATCTATGATAGATAGGCTGGCCAGTGGAAGACGGTAGGTAGGTAGCAGCCATAAGTATCAGTATACTCACCATCCAAGAGATTACGCACGCGAGGTGACCCAACGCCGAGCATGCATCAGTGTCTCAAAATACTAGAGATTACGCACGCGAGGTGAGCATGCATCAGTGTCTCAAGATACCATACTCTGGAGGCATTCCAGGACAGGCGTCACGCGGGGGTCCAGTCGGCTACGATGCGGCGGTTCAAATTTGGTGGTGATTCACCACTGACTGATGAAAAGTAGGCGTAGGCGGGCCTGGATGGTGGCCGCTTCTGGGAGTGTATGAGAAGGGGCCATGGGTGTAATCATTGCACTGAATGATAGCAGAATATGAGGAACATTGCCTAGCGGTACGACGTTGTTCGTCATGGACAAAAGCATGGTCGGATGCATGGCTAGTCAACATGCTTGCCGGCTCGACGGTCTGCTTTCCGCTGCTCCATCTGCACGCGATAGGGTCAGGATACGACCATCGCAGGACTCCGGACATTGCAGACCTACCCAAGCCTTCTTACAGTCCCTGTACGCTTGGAAGTAATCAAGGCACTTATCACGGTCATAGTCGTGATGGTTCATACAGTCCATCGAGGCCTTGGACGCCTCGGCACATGGGCTAACAGGCCATCGCATGGGTCAAGTTAGTCAAGTAGGTGGATGGAATCACAGAGCAATGCACGTACTCAACGAACTTGGAGACCTCCTTGTTCTGTTTACGAACACGAACGAGGGCTCAGTGCACGCGTTTGGACGCGGATGTCACTCTACGGTAGAATGGGCACGAGATGACATACTTTGAAATGCTTCTCGTACGGCTCTGGGGTCGAGTGGGTCAGCGGGTGAGGCAAAGGCGGAGCGCTTGACTTGTCGACACCGCCCTCTGTTGTCCGTGAAACCATGTCGTCCACGCCCAGGCAGGGAAACAGTTGGCCAGAAGATAGCTATGGCACTCGGGAGTTCGGAGGCAAATGGACGGATCCAAGTCGTAAGCGCCAGGCTCACAGCGACGTCAGTTATGGGCGTCTGCGGGCCACTGCGTTCCCGATCTCCTGCCCTCTCAGGCACTTGTTCTTGAACCTCTCACTTCTCGTCTCTTGTCTCTCACCCACCACCACTTACGAACTTGCCAGGATGCCCACAGAACTTCCCTACGCCGCGGACGCCGAGGAGGCGCTCTCTTACGACGAGCTCGAGGTACGACGTACTGACCAGTGCTCGCTTTTCGTGCGGGAAACCACGCGGCCTGGGATGCTGATTCCTGAACACGCCCTGGCGTGACCCACAGGTGCTCCGGCTCCAGTACCAGAAGGAGCTCTCACAGTCGCACGTCACCGTGCAGACCAAGTTCAACTACGCATGGGGCCTCGTGAAGAGTCCGCTCAGGGAGCACCAGACGGAGGGGGTCAGGCTGCTGCAGGGTGCGTCCCCTTATACCACTTGCTCCTACGGTCTCCATGTACGTGTGCCAACCATGGTGTCTTTGAGCAGAACTGTATCGTGCAGAGCCTGGACGACGGCGAGAGTGCTTGTACTACCTCGCGCTTGGACATTACAAGATGGGCAACTACGAGGAGGCTCGGCGGTTCAATGGTGCGCCCCCCTATACATGTACATCGCAAGCTGGATGCTCATGCAGCACACCCCCTCTCCCTTACCCCAACACACACATGCAACTCACTCGACATTCCCTAGCTCTTCTGCTGGATAAGGAGCCCACGAACATGCAGGCGCAGAGCCTTGCTTCGCTCATCGACCAGCGAGTGACCAGAGGTACGCTCCCAGCACAACCACCCTCCCACCAATCACATCCCTAATCGTTGTCACTCTCTTCTGCTTCCACAGACGGATACATCGGGATGGCGATAGTCGGAGGCGTTGCGGCCCTGAGCACGCTCGTCCTCGCGGGCATCATACGGCGAGCATCCCGCAAATAAGTACCCGCCCGCCTCCGTCTGACTTCCTCCCCTCTCCTATCCTCTCCTCTATCACCCTCTTCCGTCTCCCACCGCTCACGCCAACCATCCAATCCACAACCAATCTGCCCATGTTGTCGAACACAATCAATCTGTCAATAACGAACTTGATGCTTCCCCCCTCCCATCCTGTGCCCGTGCTATGCGCTCATACGCTCGCGAATCCGCTCTCGTTCTTGCTTCCGTTCCCGCTACCATTATCCCTTAATCGTGTTTATCTCCTCCTTGCGCTCGCGGGTGTAACGGGTACGGACGCCGCCATCTGGGCTGATCGCCCGCTTGCCCGTATGCGCCTAAAGCAACAGACCATAGTGATCGCATGAATAATGGTCTTTCCCGACACTATGTGTGCTCGGCATCGCTCATGATACTCACATCTCCAGCCACATAGAGAAAGTCTGCCCATCAGGCCGAAAGAACCTCGTCTGGGGGCGCAGGATGTATTGTGGAGATAGCGGTACACAACAGCGGCGTGAGTGAATACAGAATAAGTGACCAACGCTGCCTTCCATGTCCATCCTCCAGGGGACGTGACCGAGACAGCACCCATCTACAAGGAAGGTCGTGTAGAACCGGAAGTGAAAACTAGAGTTCCTGGTGTGAGTGAGAAATGCAACGATTATAGGTATCACAGGGATGAATGGTGTGACGGGGATACAGGTATGGAGGCGTGAAGGGGGGTCATGATGGAAGGGGTAGGATGTGAGCAGGTGAAAGTTCAGGGAAATATGCAATCGGAAAAGACGTGATGGTCGTCGGAGACATGAGGTTGTGTGGATGACGGTGGATGCGTGGAGGATTTTGGGGCCCATGACGTCCGGCGTGGGGGAAAGGGGGATACTACAGCACATGAGAATGAAGACCTGCGCGTAAGCACAGGCCAATAACCTAGGGCAAAGAGACAGCGCGGATAATCAAACAAAAGCAGAGCAGAGATACAATGCGTAGATGAGACATATGACGATGGAGAAATGGCGCGGAAGGGGGGGGGGAGGGATGGGCGAGATCTACGGTCGGGCTATGTCGGGAGGAACTGTGCAGCCTCCTCATACATCTCGTCCTTGGTGCGCTTAAACGCGACGATGCCCAGGATGACGAACCCGGTGAGAACAGCGACCTCGAAGATGATCCACATGGTTGCCCAGATATGTGCACCTATCCTGGGGTACAGTAATGACCACTGCGTCGCGTCGGAATCGTTGGCTTTGCGGAAGTATTTGTCGTCCGCGATGTCCCCTGCATGGCCCTGTTAGGAACTGTTCTAGTAATATCGCGACACGAGTTGCTCACAAATAACGTAGAGCGCGCTGTTATGACGCAATGGGTCAGGACAGTCTGAGATGCATGAGAGCATTCTATACATACTTCATGACCCCAATAAAGAGGCAGTACCAGCGCAGGGCTTGGCTGTGGTACCTCTTCAAAACGATCTTCGACAAGGGTAATAGAACGAGAACGCACGCGTGGTCGATGAACCAAAATCCTATGAGAAGGCCTTCGTAGACGGCGGTGAGTAGAATAGTTCTGTTTGAGCGGTCATTTTGAAGCGCCAACGCCGGTGTAAGCCGCGTGGAATGTGAAGGAGGGGGGCGCATGTTGACAAGCGCACAGATAGTCGGGACCAGGTGGAAAGGGCAAGGGTTGTATCGATTGCGGGTTGAGAGACATTGGAGAACATGAACAGGGAGGAGGAAATACGTACAGCTTATTCCGGACGACGGCTAATGGCGCAACGAGACCAATGCCGAGTACGAAGCTCATGATCTTGGACACGAGGGTATCGAAACCAGCCATGATGAATAGTCCACCAAAGATGGTTGAACCGACATAGCCTGCGGCAAGGATGGATGGGGGATGACCTCCAGAGACGATGGTTGCTCCACCCATGTCAGGGTCAATGCAGACCTTCATGACTGACCCTCCTGTTAGGATAGCCTAGAAAGAGTCTAGGGCTGCGGAAGAACAATTAGAAACTGGGAACGTACCATGGATATGTGACACAACTCATGCCATCCAATCGTGAAGAGCTTGAGGGGGTTGAGCACGACTCTGAAGCCAGGAATGACCCAGAAAGCGAAGATGACCACTGCATAAACCACGATCTGGAAATGGGGTGAGAGAGAGACGGTGTGACGATAATACCAGGCCTTACAACATAGAGTACCGGAACCTGAAAGATAGATGATAGGGCACTATCAGTTCTAAAAACGGCGGAGTGAAGAACAGAAGAAACATGCCTGGTCGTGTGTCGGGGTTATGGGACTCATTTGGGGGATGGGGGGAGCGAGGGGGGGACGGGGAACGTAGGGAGGGAGAGACATGGGAGATGTCGAGCGGGCACAGTATTAATACAGGACTGAGCAGCAGGCGTAGGGCATGCAGGACGACGGCGGGCAAAGAGAAGAGGGTGAGCGTGGAGTAGAGCCCTCTGCCGTCCCTTGCACCCGACTCGGACTCCCACTCAGAGTCACAGCCACTCATGCCTCGAGGCGCGTCTCATCAGGCGCCCATTCCACAGGACGCGTCAGTCACGTGTCCACGCGACCTTTGTTTACTTCATGTCGGAGTTCCAATCCCATGCCGCGCTATATAACCCACAGCCAACTTCGCGTTCGCCATCCACAAGTTCCTCTTTCTCTCCACCACTGTCTTCACCTCCCAACTCATCTTTCACAAGCACAAATGGTACGCATATGCTAGTCTCCATGAACGTGCGCCGTTTATTGACTTGATTCTCCAGTCTGGCAAGGGAAAGGCGTACGCACCTCGACTTGCCAAGTTGATGCGTTGTTCACTTACTTGCGTACTTTCAGTGGCAAGTCCTCCTCTGGCAAGGCTGGCGGTGAGGCTGGAAAGTCGCAGTCGCGCTCTGCCAAGGCTGGTCTCCAGTTCCCCGTTGGTCGTGTTCACCGTCTCCTGAAGAAGGGCAACTACGCCCAGCGTGTTGGTGCTGGTGCTCCTGGTGCGTATATACCTTATCTCAACACTAGTCGTTTGTCTGACACCAGTATCTGTTCAGTGTACCTCGCCGCAGTCCTCGAGTACCTTGCTGCCGAGATTCTAGAGCTTGCAGGTAACGCGGCGCGTGATAACAAGAAGCAGCGTATTGTACCCCGTCACCTTCAGCTTGCCATCCGTAACGATGAGGAGTACGTGACCTTAACTGTGCTCATCCGATTGTGACATTGATCAGTATGTGTCTAGGTTGAACAAGCTCCTTGGTGACGTTGTCATTTCTCAAGGTGGTGTCGTACCCTTCATCAACCCTGAGCTTTTGCCCTCAAAATCCAACAAGGGCAAGAAGGAAGGCGCCTCGCAGGAGGTGTAAGGGGTCCTGCATCCATTATCGTCCTTGTCGTTCGCCTCCTATTTTGTCGGGATTTGTACATTGTATTACCTGTCGTATGTGTCTCCTAATGACTACTGCCTCATGTCGTTGTATTATGATCCAACCTCTTCCTTTGAATGACCCATCTCGGATGCATGATGAGTTTCTCAGGCCTTTGCTAGGTGTATACGTCAGTTTGCACTTCCTCCCAACTGGGAATGAATCTCCCAGCGGTGAATTACTATGGACCTTATGACTGGAGGATTCCGCTCACCGTTTGACAATATGGTCTCAGAACGTGAATGTTCGGGGATAACTGCACAGGTTGTACCTGTTGGAGTCGCAGGTTGGGGGAGAACATCCATGTGGTTTTGCAGTTGGCAGTACCTGGCGAGACAGATTCCAGTGGAAGGTATGTCACAGTCATACTGAGTATTCTGGCACCGCCGAGTCAGGCCGAGTCGCTGGTAGATACTCATAAGGTGGATGTGAGTGGTTCCATATGACTCCTGCACCCACGAACTACATCTGAAAATAATAGTATGATTGTAGCGATAATATAGTAAACTATATCTGTCCCGGTTTCTCCTAGGTATTGATTTACACCTCGGCACTACGCTGTTGAACAAGGACAGACCGTGTAGTAAGATATGTTTCATATGATTGATGGTCTTTAAAGATGCAGATCAAGGTCTCTGATTGCATCGGATGTGGTTAACGTTGGGTCCTTCAAACCATGATGGAGTCAAGCGCCTGCTGGGACAAGGCTCACAGCAATGTATAATTTCTACTAGTTTCCCTCCCATCCCATGCGAATGTTATCCGCCGCAATTTGACATACAAGGAACAAATGAGGACGCGTCAGCAGATTTCCGCCGCGTTTCCACATAGAGAGATCATCAACAATGTTCGTGTGACATTACGACATACGTATCTGCAGCTATCGTGAGTATAGATGAACATGGAACATATTCAAAGCCCTTAGGGAGAGAATAGACCAGTGCTAGTGTCTCAGGACCTCTCAGATACAATCAAGAAGCACCAGCCCGTGAAAGTAGATATTTCAGACCAGCTAATCGATATGTCCCATACACACATCTTCATCCTTGCAGCCTCAGGAGGCCACGCCGGCCACATGCCACTCACTGTCATCGCAACGAGCCAGCTTTCACTGGAGCACCTCATCTTCGGCGTCGCTCGCCATCGTCCTCCGGGACAGCTCTGAGACCCGGCTGATGCTGCTCCGCTTGCTCATCGTCGACGTCCTAGAGCCTGTGCGCTTCAAGTTCGCGCCGCCCGAGGCTCCTCCACTCGGGAACCCGTTCGAGCCAGCGGGGGGCGAGCCAGGCGAGCTTGGACGGACCAGCGACTGGCGGTACGGGCTTGCGCTCGAACCGGAGGAACGGGGGCCCCTAGCGAGTCTGGGGCCGCGAAGACGGTTGGCGTCACTAGGAGTCGCACTGGTCGGGGTGCCGACATACGGCGGGGACGCGGTTTTGCTTGGAGATGGGCTACGTGACCCCGACGGTGGGGTGGACAATCGAGGAGTGACAGACCGGCGGACCGGGACCGGAACAGCAGTGGGCGGGGGTGTGGGAGCGGGAGTCTCGTCATCCACAGACGGCTCAACGAAATGAGCCGGACGGGTGACGGGAGGGCTGTAGGACTCCGGGGGAGGCTCCTTGAACTGGGGACGCGGAGGTAGGTCATCCATTTCTGGAGGTGGCTCCTTGAATGCTGGGTGAGCAGGGGCTGGGGTGGGGAGCGCGGGGGAAGGAGGGATGTTCGTAGGCAGTGGAGGAGGCGGTGGGATCGAGCTGTAGTCTGGGGTAGACCTGTGATCGCTAATGCTGATGTCGCCGGGTTCCGGGGCAGGCGGCGGGGGAATGGTGAACTCCTCAGGCTCAGCTGTGAACGCCTGAGGTGCCTCGTGTCCATCCAAGCTCTCCGGTTCTTCAGTGAAGTTGTCGGACACGTGACCAAGGCGGCCATGGGCGCCGTTGGTCGCGGGCGGAGAAGGTGGGATGACTCGAGGGACAGGAGGTGGAGACTTGGCGACTTTGATACCACGCTGGGCGAGCTGCTGTGCGTGGAGCTCCTTGAGGTCGGCGCCAGCAGAAATACGGGAACGGGACATGCGCATGTCGACGGGGCGGGTGCGACGACGTACGGGCACCTTGCGCTCGGATTCACGCTTCTTTTTGACGATAGCGGGAGGGAGGATTTCGTCATACTTGTTGAGTAGATCCATGAAGAGAACTGTGACAAGCAAGCAAATTGGATCTAGCGTTGAGTGAACAGTGAACAGACAACGCACGAGTGGGATGGCGATCTTGGATTGAGAACTCGTTCTCCCGCTTAGGCCGGAGGATAGCTAGAGGTCACACAGTCAGATTACGCCTCGCAACCACAAGTACTTCGACCTACTTCGGCCCATGGTCAACGCAAGCTTCGTAACGTAAATATCATTCGGCTCGGTCTCAGATTCGGAGGTAGACGCAATCAAACTTCCACCAAGTCAGCGATTACCGGTAAACCAGACAGCAGTATGAACAGGAACTTACGTCTTCAAGTGCTGCAGAAGGGCATCTAAGACGAGCAAGTGGATTTTCGGAAGCTTCTGCAAGGCAGCCTGGATCTCCTGGACGAGCTGCTCGTCAGAGGGTTTGAGCTCTCCATAGCCGCCGCCGACAGTAGGATACAGTTTGCGCATCTCGTCCCAGCCCTCGTACATGCAGAGCGGGGGGTCAAGTTCTAAGGCCCATAGCTTGATACCACTAGCAAGCACAGGAGCATCGTATTTCTGCAACATGTCTTGCGGGATATCCTCTTCGGGCGGAACAGCGTTGAGCGTCTCACGAAGATGGTGCACCGCTGTAAGCGGGACTTCGTAGATCCACGTCCTGCGTCGCTCTGGTTCCATGGTCAGTCTATTGGGGTCATACATAAAGAGCCATCAACGAACCGCTATCATTGGGAAGCCTCGAGTATGCCTCAGTCAACGCCCCGAGAAGGGAGGCCAGAACGGGTGGGATATCCTCCTTTCTCTCGCCAGGGCTTGTCACATTCCAGAACGCGCTATCTGCCCACTTGCGCAAGTCAATACCGAAGAACACGTCGGATTCGTCGTGTGCGATGGATTCATATACTTGCGCAACTGGGCGGAACGGACCGGTGCGAGACCGTTCAATGAGGACCTTGATATCTTGCTCGGGCTGGTAGGCAGCGATGAGGATGTCCACCTTCTCGCTGCATGCAGCATAGTTTTGGGATAGCTTCGAGAGCGCAGAGTGGTACTGCTTGAGTACTGTAGTAACAATATTTTGTTAGCGTACTGTCTACCCTAACGACAACGATGCTGCTGACCAGTCTTTACGGCGCGGAGCCTGTCGACCTCCCACTTCTGCAAAGTCTTGAGCGTCTCCTCTATGCGTTCCTCAAGACCCAATCTCTGTCTGTCGAGTTGCCGAACAGCGATGCGGTACTCCTGATCTGCACTATCGGCCTCACGCCTAGCACGCACATGTGCGGGTTCGCCACTTGCCGCGAACGCTTTGGACACCAGACTTGCAAGGCCGCTTGTACGGCCCGCAACATTCTGGGCAAGGGGCGACAGCCTCTGTTCAATCGGGGTCAGGACCTGTGCGGCCGTCGCAGCTGGGGCAAGCTTGGCAGGAGCGTCGAGGCTGAACGCCTTCTGACGGAACTGGTAGAATGCGTCGTCCCTGTTATCAAAGTCGTTCCCAAGCTCGCCGATCCTTCGGAGGAGGTTATACTTCTCGGTGAGGACGCGACCAGCAACCTCAGCGTGATCCAAGTTTCCCTGGAAAGCCTTCACGTTCTCCTTCAGCCAGCTCGCAAAGTCCTCTCCAGAGAAGCAATCCTGATACTCCCCCAGTAGCGCGATACGGACGGGACGCAGCGGCAACTCTGCCTTGGCTTTCTTGAGCATATCAGACACTTCGGTAGCGGTCATAGGCACGCCCGCGATGTCCATGGGTGGCGGGAGCGGTGCAGGAACAGGATCAGTCTCGAGCTTCGGCGGGGAGACCTTTGCTGGTGGCAAGTCCAAAGGAGGGGGCGATGTAACGCGCTGAGGTGTACTGCCGCCAGAACCAACATCAACCGCACGGGCTTTGCCCTTATCCACCTTGGGAGCGGGAGTCTCCTCTTCATCTGCATCGAAGTGCACCTCAGGCTTCCCGGGCGGCGGAGGGCCACCAGCCGCGGCGTTAAGCCTGAACTCTTTGAGGCGCGCGGTGATGCGCTCAGACATCGTTGCTTGCCTCTGAGGTGTGCGCACCGCGGCGGGATTAGCCCCGAGAGGTTTCAACTTGGGTGACGACGTATATTGATCCCCGACTGGATGCGTGATAGGGGCAAACCGAGCGCTGCGGGGTGCGTTTCAGTGTCGGGGATCGTGTTGATGGGACTACAGAGACTCACTCATCCTCAGCCTCATCCGCTTTGCGAATCTTCGTCAAATAGACATTCTTGAGCTTTGTTACCTGGACTGGTCATGAGCACCTGCACAGAAGTCTATACGGGCATATCGTACCTCGGCCTGAGCTATTTCATACGAAGACATATAACCATCAAGTATATTGGCCTTGCTAGCCAAAAGACGTTCCTAGACAACAGATATAGATGAGTTTATAGTGTGGGTATTATGGGAGAACGCATGCCTTGTGACCTTGCGCCCACTTCTCGAATGGCTCCGCAACACTAGTTTGCAGCTCCTTCGCGACACTCTCGTGGAGTGCACCCTGAGCAGTGGCCTCTTCGCGTATGCCCTTGAAGGCCATGAGTAACGACGCGCCATCGTCGATTTCAAATGCCGAGTCTATCGGAACGAGATTAGGTGGGAATAGGGTCGTAGAAGGTGATTACAGACTAGGAGGGGGATCAGCTTTTAGCGTCGCGCCAATTGTGAGCTCCGCTGCGGCGCGCGTCTACACCGTGACAGGAAATGTTAGATTATAGCAGGAAGTCCGAATTATGATCACTTACTCGGATGAACTGAGCTATTTCGGCGTTCTCTGCGAGACCCTGCAAATGCAATGTCGCCACCGAGGCCAAGCAGAGGACAGTCGAGTTCCACACACCTGTTCCAGCTGTGCATAGAGGACCTCAAGCCCCTTTCGGTAATCGTCCGACCAGAACGAATTGGAGAATGTCAGAGGAAGCGATAGGACGGCCATGACGTGTCGCGAGCGCGTGTGCGGATGGGGTAGTAGCAGCTAATGCAAAATCACAAAACACAGAAGAGGGAGCCAGAAGGGGCGTCCGAGTCCAACAAGACCGTTGGGGTAGACGTCAAGGGCGTGAGATTTATGAGTGGGGAGTAGGGACTGCGTCCGGTGCCGCAGCGAGCAACGGGAGGAACGCGTTGAGCTGGCGTGTTAGAGGGACGCCGCAAGATGAGAGCGGTTTTGAAGGGGGTAGTGGTGGTGGTAATTGAGAGAGTCGTGCAGGAACGGTGCGGTGCAGCACTGGCATCCGGCGAGGGCCAGACAGCGCTCGGTCTGTCACCCGAATCCGCCGCGCGCGCACACACCGCCACTGGCGACCCCTGATATGAGACCGAACGCGAGCTACCATTGGCCTGAGCCTTGTCAAAGCCGTGATCTCAGACTATGTATCACCTACAATGTGCACACCTCAGTTTGAGCGGTCACTCACCACCGTGTTCGCATGCAACCCGGATACAGGATTATTGCAAGCCATGAAATCATGTAACAGGTGAAATGGTCCTGAAGAATTAAGTATATCTGCATTACTATACGTAAACATCTAGATCATCCTCTTCGACAACAACGCGAGATCGTGCTCCAGGTACACGGGTACCCGCGCGACCAGCACTGCCGTACAGTACCTCGGAATCACCCAGAGATGTCGGTGAGTACGCCGTCTCGGCGCCCGCCGCCTCAAACACATCCCCTGAGGCGTCAGGGAACGTTGAGGTCGGGAGCTGGAGCAGATGGGGCGGCTGCCGCGTCAGGTAGAGTCGCAATAACGAGTCTTCTGCCGCCTACAAGGGGGAAGTTCAAGTGACAGGCAGGGGGCGGAGAACGACGACACGTACGCGGTACTCAGCCATTTTCAACGAGCTGCCGAATCCCTCACCAAGTTGATCCCTGCCCGAGAAGATGCCCACCACGAAGACCGGAGAATTTGAGTATCGACCCGTCTCTTTCAGCAATCTAGATCATGTGTATTAGTTTCTGGGGTAGTATGCAGGAATCGGAGCCCCATAAGTGTTGTCCGCGAAGATGCTGAGACAGCAACGCGACTAGATGTCGAGCCATGGAGGCACCTCCATATATATACTAGTCATCTGCACCTAAACAACCTGCACGAAGCAGTTGCGCAGGCGCGTGTGTCCAGCGAGGTCAGGACAACATGCTGCGCGTGAAGAGGATCCGCGCTAACATGAAACTGTACCAATTACTCGAGGTGAACATGCACCTGACATATCATCGTCTTTCCGCACAGCCTGCCATCTCAACCTCAGGGAACCCTTCTCGGGATGACGGATCCGACATGTCAACTGGTCACGAACGGTGATACATACCTTGAGACTGGCCGTGCCCTCCCGAACTTCTCAACCGTCGCCAATAGGGTCTGTTTCGGATCCCGGAACTTGATCATCGACCGCAAATCGACCTCCCGACTCAAGAAGAACCTCTCCACAAATCTTCGTGCCGAACGTAGTGACCGGTGTTGGTACACCAGCGCAGTTAGCGCTCTCGGCACGGATGCCAGCGCGTCAGCATGGAGGATGGCTCCGCCTGTTGACGTGGAAGGCTACGGAAGGCGTGTTCAAGACGAGCGATATGCAAGGAGCGCGAGAATTAGGGAAGATATGAACGTACTGTTCGATGCCAGCGAAGTATTGGTGTCACACCCATCTCACGCGCCAGGTTGGCACAAGTCGTCGGACCGACGTGTGCGCTCACAGCTGCCTTCAGAACACGACTCGGGAGATGCGGGTAGGATGAGTTCACAAACTCGGTGGCGAACATGCCTAAGAGGGAGTTACCCAGAGTCGCTAGAGAAGCATTGGTAGCAGGAAGGGGTTGGTCGGGAAATTGCTGAGTGTATAGTGACACAAAAGACGGGTGTGTGCACGCCTGCTGAATTGCGTCCGTCGATGGCAGAACGTTGCTGAGACCTATTCGATGCGCGAACGCAGCGAGAGTCGAACGAGGTGGTGGCTGCGACGCGGCCCAAGACTGTGCGTCGAAAACAGGAGGAGCTCTGCCAGCGGAGAGGAGAGAATGTTTTGTCGGGAGAGCTTTTAAATGTTGAGCGGAGACATGGGCAAGTTTTGAAGCCGTGTTCGCGACCTTGCGTTGTGCATAGCCCATGGATGCTTGTCGTTCTCCGCCAGCACGCGCTCTGTAAAGAACACACTCCGAGTCCCAAATTTTGGACCTAGTGAACGCGGAGGACCCCAGAAACCCCGACACTCAAAGCCGGCCAGTCGGCCCGGATCTGAGTGCTGCACCAGTACTGCCAGTGGTAGACATAGGTTGCACCGTGTGACATTCCAAGAGAGCTAAGGCTCGTCCAGACGTCCACCATGACCAACGACCGCAAAGCTTTACTCCTTGGTATAAAGACTGCAGTGGAGTAGCTCCCGGACAGAACCCTTCTCCTCAATAAACCATATCTGTGGACGTCCAACAACGCCCTTCCAACCACCACTACCTCAGGCTCTACCATGCGCCTTCAACAGTTCGTTCCGCCACTCAATCCCGCAATCGTCCAAGCCCTTCAGGGGATCGGGATCAAGACTGAGGCAGACCTCCTCTTTGCCCACGACCCTCTCACCATCTTCACCCAGCTCCCACCAGGACATGGCATCACCCTCAAGCAATTTCGCGAGACACTCGCGAAGGTGACAGAGCTCGCATCGGCGACTCCCATGCACGCTGATAAGCTGCTCGAGCACGAGACTAAGAGGCAGGAAGACATTTTCGCGGAAGACTCGTACATGTTGCTCGGCGTTCCCGAAGTCGACGCACTCCTCGGTGGCTTCAGTCCCCCGAGGGTTGTAGAGATCTCTGGAGATGCAAGGTCCGGAAAGACGGTTGGTATATATACACAGCGCTGGTGTCTTACACGCAACCTTTGCAGTTGATGCTCATGAAGTTTGAATATTACCAGGGACTTGCACTGCAGGTGGCCCTCCGCCATCTCTGTCGCGTGGGAAGCTCAAGCGTGCTCTGGATAGACAGTAATGGGGAGTTCTCGCCCGAACGCGTATCCCTGCTCCTCGAGCATCTTGACGGGCCGGTAGGTCTGTTCGCTGTCCTCCGAGGACATGCCTATCATACATCCCGTTCAACCAGTTTTCCTCCACCGCCCTCGAGCGGCTCCAAGTCTCACTTGCATTCGACATCGAAGCCGTGCACGAAGTCCTCGAGTCCATTCGACAGTCACATTCCTTTGCTAACGCGTCGGAATTGGCGAGCCAGTATGCGTACGGGTCAGGAGTGTCCACGTCCCCAGTCACTCGATGCATAGTCATCGACACCATTACCTCGCTCCTGGGGCCGATGCTGAGCGCGACATCCTCTCAAGGTGAGCCGCGACTCCCACCAATCCATCACCAAAAACTCACTCACCATGTGCAGGCCATGCAATCATGACGACTTTCATGCGCCAGCTACGCGCGTTTGCGGACTCCTACTACCTCACAGTTATCGTAAGCAGCCCCCATCCTCCAGATCAGTGACAGTGCTGATATTGCCCCATCACACAGGTGATCAACAGCACCACTCGAGTGGGTCCGGGGAATCCGGACAGCAGGAATCCAGAGGCCGTCTTCGAGACGGATCGGAAACCCGCCTTAGGACCCTCGTTCACCTTCATGTCCGACGCTACACTCTGGCTGTCGCAGCGCAGGGATGCAAGGAGCGACGAAGACCAGGAGTCGACAACGCACGTCGCTGAAGTGTTTCGGTCCAGGAGTACGGTACGTCTGAACCCACATGTAAATGGCACGGTCTTATGGTGGAGGCTTTCAGCGCTCGAGGACTTGGGCACGGTTCAAAATCCAGAATGGGTTGCTGATGAGCGCATGATCAAATCATTAAGCTGCTTATCCCTGTGGATGATCGATGCGTTGTGCATTGTCCCCAGGACGAACTTACGTTTTCGTTTGTCGGACGGGATGCTACACTGAAGATTGAAACGAGAGTGTCTATGCTATTCAGTCGCTATAATCCAATCGTACAGTAACAAGTAGTGTATATATAGTCCATATGTTCAGTAGTCGCCGAACCTGAACAGATGAAACTGCGTCAGTTTACAGCACAGCAGGAGTAGAGAAGCACACACCTGTCAGGCATGATGACTGGTGCAAGCAAGCTCCAGATGTACAGGAGCATGCAAATCCAACTAGATACGACGCGCATCCACATGGCTACCTCAGACCGTCCAATGTAGACATCTTGATCGTGATTCGGGTTCGGGTCGGACTTCACGACATTCCTATAAGTCGCAACCGTCAACAAAGGGGCAGCGCGCAACAGAAGACGGGAGACACGAACCAGTCTGTCAGCAGCATTGCGACGTACATGTTCCCAATCGCGAAGATGACATGGAACCATGCATACTAAGGAACGGTTGTCAGTTTGACAATGCACTATAGATGATACGGCACATACATTGTAGCGGGTCCCTGAGCGTTCATCGTCTCTAGAATCACCTGTGACCTCGTCCTCTTCCTCTTCCTCTTCGTCAAGTGCGGACGCCGGGATTGCGCTGTTTGTACGCAGATGGATCAGCAAGCAGAGAGGCAAGGGTACCGATTGAATACGCGTACCCAGCTTCAACCGCGGCAAGTAGAGCCTGGTATCGTGGAGTCTCGGTCCGACTGGGTTGAGTGTTCACCACGCCGAGTTCTGCATGGTGATCACCATCTGCGGGTAGGTGAATAGAACCCTTCTTGTCCTTTCCTACCAGCGCTCGGCTCTGTGTGGCGGCCCTACTGGTCGAGTAGGCGATAGCGAGGAAGGTGAACACAGCTCCCAAGAACAGAGTCGTGTACTGTGTACCAGACCCACGGCGGAGAGGGTTGCACGAATTGTGATCGTGGTTACCAACGGCGGACATAATGAGATACGTGCAGTAGACGGCGACCATACTTGATTGCGCTAGTCCAGAGCGTGGATTGTACTCCTGTACGGTGGGGTGGATACACATTATGGTGATGAGGATGCACAGCGCAAGGTTGAACGAGATGAAAAACCGGTTCAGAGTGCATCCATCACCGGCGAAGAACGCGTAGAGGACACCTGTGAGGGCAATTGTGCCGATGTACATGCCCGCGGTAGAACCGATGAGAATCCATTGCCAGAGGTTTGAGTTGGACTCTTCCCAGTTCTCGAGACAGGTCTCGGACCAGGTGTGCGCGAAGTCGACGAGGAGGACAAGACCCAGGAGAATGAATACGGATGCGCCAATCATGGCTACATAGTTGCCCCAGAACATGAAGAAACCATTCGGAATGAAGAAGGAAACTACGACAAGTACAAGCCAGAGGAGGACTTTCGGGCCCCACCAACTATTTGTTATTAGAGTGCCGTACAACTAGCTTACGGGATCCGAGCTCACCCATTCTGGATAGCAGCACGCTTGTCCTTGGTGTCTTGCACGCCAATGAGGGACATGCCGACGAGGAGATGAAACAAGGCAAGTGCAAAGCAGATTCTGTGGACCTGAGACCGAAGTTGCTGGGTATGTTCTACGTTGGGTAGAAGAGACTCACCGCAAGTACCCCATAGCACTTGTCGCCTTCACAGTCCATCTTAAGGTATCCATGGCTCATCTTCTCGATTTGCTCAATGATGAGAGGGGACTTCATGAGCCATGCTAGCATTGAGTTCAAGCAAAAAATCATCTGCCCGCATGTTGGCCTGAGGCTGTCACATGAGTTCTCATTAGACTCACAGCAAAACCGACGCGAGTTGCAATGGAAGAGTTGCAGTTACATGACTTGCAGAACATCGAGGCTAGTATACACCTGGTGAGCTGCGAGTTCCGACGTTCCGACTGCGGCGCTTCAAGACTACTTGCCTGCCGTCGATGTGAAGCAGAATGCCAGTCCAGCAAGACATGATGAGGCTATAGTTCCAAAGACACCAGCTAATGGAAGTGAGAATAGAACACCCATCGTGGGCTGGAGTTGAGTGAAAGCAAGGAGTTTGTAAGTTCGTTCTGTGGCGCAGTCTCACAGGGTCGATCTCATCATGCCTTATGTCATCTAGGGAAGACGGATGCAGCGACCCCGGATACCCCTTCGTTGTATAGGGTCGGCTTTAAGGTGGATAGACTCAGTCGACCGTGGACTGTTGGATCTCTGCATCACATGGCACGCGCAGGCAGCCAGTATCCACGACGACATCATACTGGATGTTTTACTGAAGAGTAGACTCGAAGCCCAGTCAGTTAATTTGGTAAAGTCGACTAATAGTTCTGTCGACCGTCGCTACGCGTGCTTACGATCACTGGTAAATAGTATCTGATGATGACATGATACTCACCGGGCACTCATGAATGCTATTAGTATAGAGGGGACAATGGGGTCGGTTGAGTGGGCAACAGTTGTGCAAAGATGGTGGGTAAAGGGCAACCAGGCGTTGGCGCGCAGAGACTGGCTCTCAGAAGTGTTAAGTCTAACGAAATTGTACTATTGGATTGCTCTCCTCGGGGAATCCAGATTGACTATTGCCTCCAGTGGTGTCTCATTGGGAATACAGAGATTCAGCCAGGGGGATACCACTGGTGTGCCGCGCTGGCGGAATCCACGTGGCGACCAAGGCGAGTTATCACTGTTACCTGATGTGGCATGCGGATGCCGCCTTCCCCACGCGAATCCCCCATGTGAGATGTGTAGCGGTGTAGTAAATACGGATATGCATTTCGCCATCATACCCGCTTCCACGTTATACCGTACAATATTCTGGTAAACCAGTAACCGGATAAGGCCCTCATCAACAGCCATTCGTCAGCCCACTGACTTTTCCACATGCCCGCGGGAAACTCACATGATAAGGCGGGAGCGAACGCATCGGCTGACAATGTCGCCTACTGCGTGACCTCACATCCTCTACCACCACATCTCTCCCCTCACCTGCACCATCAAAATGGCTCCTCCCAAGGGCAACATCCCCGCCTTGCTCCCTCAGACTGCTCTTGGGGATGTTCCTAGCAAGAGGAGAGGCCTTTCCATTACCTTGCGTTCGGTCAAGGCCCTCCTCTTCGGTGTAACTGTTTGGGCCTGCCTGAACGCTGTTGGTATCACACCAACTCCAGAATGTATATTCAATGCTCTGCATGGCGACAGTCTTTGGAATGCCGAGGAACAGTGCCCGCAAACTTCCATGATCGTTCCCAAGAAGAATGCGGAGGTGTGGAATCTGTTGGGCGAGACCTATGGCACAGACGCCTTCAAGTCGCGTGCGATCGAATGGCTCGGCGGCGCTGTAAGAGTCCCGTAAGTGCACAATTTTATCGGTTTGAGAACGTGCTTGTATCCCTTCCTGTTGTCGTCAAGATTTCTCTGAGCCTAACATGCGTGCGGAGATTGTTCATGCTTTGTTTCTTGATTTGATTGACATGTACTTCCAGGACGCAGTCCTACGACAGGATGTTACCCGTTGGGGAGGATCCTCGCTGGGATGCCTTTGGTCCTTTCCACGATTATCTGCTCAGTGCATTCCCTCTGATGTGAGTCTTGCAAAGGGGCGTGCCGAACGTGAGAACTCAGAGCTCATGACTCTGCAGTCATTCCACGCTTCAACTTACGAAAGTCAATACGTACGGCTTGGTATACGCATGGAAGGGCTCCGACCCGTCGCTGAAGCCGCTACTCCTAGCCGCTCACCAAGGTTCGCACTCGTCATAGGGCCAGACTGCTTCTTTGACCAGTCCACATCTGTTGCCAGACGTTGTTCCTGTCAACCCTGACACTGTGAATAAGTGGACTCATCCACCGTTCTCAGGCCATTTCGATGGCCAGCGTATCTGGGGGCGTGGTAGTTCGGACGATAAAAGTGGATTGATTGGAGTACTGTCTACCGTCGAGTCTCTTCTCGAAAACAAATTCCAACCCACGCGTGGCGTTGTCCTTGCGTTTGGTTTCGACGAGGAAACAAGCGGCTTGCATGTGCGTCACGTCTATGATCTTAAAGCTCCCTCAGTCATTGCTTATCATCATCCCTAGGGTGCTTCTGCTATCAGCAAGTATCTCCTAGAGACATACGGCGAAAACGCGTTCCTATTGCTCGTCGATGAGGGTGGTCAGTACCAATCCGCGGATAAGGAAAGCGCAATAATTGAGCATAACAACAGGAGGATTCGCACAAGAGTACGAAGGTATTGTCGCCACTCCTGCCATCGCTGAGAAAGGCTACATCGATGTCCGAGTCGAAGTCACCTCTCCTGGTGGCCATTCCAGTGTCCCTCCTTCTCACACCGTAAGTTGTTCGTCTACTTTCATTGTCACTCTCATTGACACCTTTCGTATAGACCATTGGCATTCTCTCGCAACTACTCGTGCATTACGAGTCAAACCCCTACGAAGTTCGCCTTTCTCGCGGCACTCCTATGTACTGGAAGGCACAGTGCCTCGCCGCCCATGTTCCAGGCCTCCCACACAAGCTCCGCAAAGCGCTGAAGAAATCTGTCAATTCTGATCGGGCGCTCAAAGAGGCGCAGAAGGAGCTCTTCAAGAGCAAGTCTTTCCGTGCGCTTGTAGGCACGACCCAGGCAATCGATTTGATCAGCGGGGGCGTGAAGACAAACGCACTTCCGGAACAGGCGTGGGCGGTTGTCAACCGCCGCATTGCGACTGACAGGTTCGTGCTTCTAACTGTCTCCAATGCAGTAGGGCAGTAGTAGGCTGACATATGGCCGCAGTTCGGTTGACGCAACAAAAGAGCATGACACAGCACTTCTCAAGTCCCTCGCCCACGAATTCAACCTCTCGTACACCGCGTTCGGCTCACAAGTCGGCGGCTATAACGTGCCTGCGTACGGCACACTGACTATCAGCGACGCTTGGGACACAGCCCTCGAGCCTGCGCCCGTAAGCCCTATTGAGGCACCTGAGTATGCGCTGCTCTCTGGAACCATCAAAGCGACATACAACGCGCACCGAAGCCTACAAGGCGCTGACACCATCGTCGTAGCTCCGGGCATTATGTCAGGGAACACTGGTACGTGACCTGTCTCGAGGTTCTGTGCTACCGCCAACGGAGCGGAAGTCGCTGACGGGGATCACTGAAACTCTGTCAAGACACTCGATACTATTGGGCGCTCACGCCGCACATCTACCGCTATAACCATCACAACTCCGGGAACGGGACGGCGTTGAACAATGGGGTGCATACCATCAACGAGTGTGAGTGAATGTAGCATGTTTCATCAATCGAAAAGGTGCTCATTGCATGAATGAATGCAGTCATCGAGGCGGATGCTTTCCTCGAGATGATCAGGTTCTTTACCACACTCATCCTGAATGCTGACGAGTTCCAGGCTTGACAAGGAGAGCGTGACAACTTGTGTATACTGAGTCATATTCGAGTCCGTACGTAGTTAGTTGCAGTGTATATAACTACTGCCCCGAGGGCATCGGAATGAATGAACACACTACGATCATTATTTCTATGGGGGCGGGGGTTGAGTTGTGGAAAGGCGATGAAGGAGACCAAGCCACTCAGGCTGGGTGGTGTGTGACACGCTGCCACGTGCTTGGCGTCACGGTGGGAGTGTAGGCGAAATTGGCGTTCCGAATTCATCGAGTCGAGATTGAGCTGGTTTCCGTCCGCTATACCCTTTGGCTACCCTCGCCCGCTCCCTGCCTCCCGACGCCCGCCTTCTACCCGCTAGCCCTTCCTCAGCGGCGTCGTCGCAGCCATGAGCGGGCACGACCATCAGAACAAGCAGCTTTCCATCTCCTCTCAGTCTTCCAACGACTCCTCCAACCTCGCCTACATAGCTATGGCTTCTGACCAGGATTCAGACCATGATCCCCATCCCTCTCGTACCGCTCTCCCTAATGGCCCACACCATCCTTCACCTCACGCCGAATCTCACGCCTCAGATCGCACTTTGGTCCCTGTCAGGGCTGCTACCCTTGGCACCCCGCCAGACCTTCATCAGCGAAAGCCTCGGGCGGACGATTACTCTCATGCTCGCAGCGAGGACCTGAACCACTCCTCGTCGTCTTGGGCCTCTAGTGATCTTCAGTCCGCCGATCTCGGCCTCTCTCAGTCCCCTGCACAAGCACCTTTCCGCGCTGGGAGCCGTCCAGGCACCCCAGGCAGCTCCAATCACCATCACCACCCCCCATCCTCCTCCGATCACTCAGAGTCCCCACGGAGTCGGCCTCGGAGTGCGCACTCAGACTCGTCGCAGAATTCTGATTCATCTACCCCCGGTGGCAGTCAGCCTGGTGGTACCTCGACGACGCATACCAGCACCACGAGCGTCGCTTCTACGTAAGTGCCCTTGCCCATTTGACCTAATATCCTTTTTGTCTCTCCACCACGCTTGGCCGTATCACGGGTGTTGAGTTTCTGGAAACCCGCCCACGATGCTGTGGAAGCGTATAAGGCGAATCGCTCAGGCACTGTTCTGCCTATCTTTATGAGAAGACTTGCCCTTGTGCCATGATGCGTATGTCTTCGTGTCCATATGTCCGTTTCAAGTGCAAGGCAGCTTTCTTGCATGCAAGATGGTCACCATCGCGCGTGCCTATATTTTTGTCGATCGAGCAGAGAGTGTGCCTTGGAAGGATGAAGTTGAAAGTCTTTGATGGACCCGGAGACAACGTCCGAGTGGGACGGCACGTTCTCCACCAGCGCAGCCCTAGTATACTCCTTGATTTTCATTGAGCTGTCTAACCTTGTGCGGCTGCTAGGCCATGTGCTGCGTGTGGAAAGGCCATGCAGGGAGCGTTTGTCCGAGCCCTAGGCGCTGTGTACCATCTGCAGTGTTTCAAGTGCATGGTAAGGGAAATTCACTTATCATGGTGACCGTTTCACTGATGCTGGCGCAGGACTGTGGCACTGTGGTTGCGTCCAAGTTCTTCCCAATCGACGGGCCAGACGGCAAGCAACATCCACTATGCGAGCGGGATTACTTCAGGCGTCTGAACTTGATCTGCGCGAAGTGCGGGATGGCATTGCGCGGGAGTTATATCACAGCATGCAGTAAGTATACACTATCCTACATTGACACCTGTGAAGTCATGATCGTGTTTTCTAGACAAAAAGTTCCACGTCGAGCATTTCACATGCTCAGTGTGTCCAACGCTGTTTGGTCCTCAGGACTCCTACTACGAACATGAAGGAGATGTGTATTGCCACTTCCACTACTCAACACGATACGCCACGAAGTGCGCAGGATGCAATAGTGCCATTCTTAAGCAGTTCGTCGAGATCAACCGCAACATGCGAGATGAGTGTTGGCATCCAGAGTGTTATATGATAAACAAGGTGTGTACCACAATCGCGTCGTCTCTCAAGGTGCTTACAAGTCTGTGGCAGTTCTGGAATGTCAAAGTTTCCTCACGCCGGCCAACTAGCCTACCGCCGTCTGGCGAGGAAGGTGAAAATACTCCACCTTCTGAACCGCCTTACGTTGAGGAGGAGCGGAAGGAGACCGCACAGTCGCTACGAGAGAAGCAGATCAGGATGGAACAACAGGTTTATAGGATATGGACGTACGTCAGCCGTTGAATGTTTGTCGTGCCACCCATTGATGCTCTGCAGTGTGCTGTCCGCGTTCGAAGAATCCAGTGCGGCATGCATCTCTGATATGCTGCGACAAGTTAGCAATGGGCAATACCTCGATGCCATCCGCATGGCTGAGAAGTTCATTCTCCATGTTGAGGTTCTGTTCGCGACCATAGATGATCTCGAATACCACTTTTCTCGCTTGAGGCTCAAAGGTTGGTCCGATTGAACTTCTCAGCACTGGTGCACATTGACATCGCTGCCTAACATCAGGCATGTCGCACGTCCGTGAGGCGAGAATGCTGTGCAGGAAGACTGTCGATCTCTTTACTCTACTCTCGCATACTCAGGAGACTGGCGCTCGAAGGATGGGGATGACGCAGGAGCTGCTCGCCCTTGTGACAGGCCTGGCACATTACCTCAAGATCCTCATCCGTATCGCCCTCACCGGTGCTTTGAAGCTCGAGCGAGAGCAGGATGTGCGCGAGGCTATCACAAACTTCCTTGATAAGCTTCATATGCTCGCCATCCAAGGCGGCAATCCCTCAGTTCGTCGGATCATGAAGCGCGCGAACGGCGAGCTCGTACCGCAGAGTGATTCTGGCAACGCTGGTACTCAAGGGGTGACATATGGGTTCAAGAGTCTCGCCCCTGAGCATGCAGGCGAAAGCCCTTTCAGTGCTGCACCTAAAGACCCCGCTCTTGCAAAAGTCCCCATGGTCCACCCTCCCTCAGACCTGTGCATCAAATGTAATCAGACCGTCGAAGAGGACTGTGTTCGCTTGGGAACATATCAGCGGTGGCATTCTCATTGTCTGGCATGTCAGGCGTGCGGCAGACCAGCAGCGATGCCGGTGGTCAAGGAGTCCGCGAGACTTGAGGAGAAAGATTCGAAGGACGGCCAACTTCAAGATCAGGACAAGCCGAAGCTCTCGACTGCACGACGACCGCCCGCGAACGTCAACGGGTTCGTGTATGAAGTCGATACAATGAAGGAGACGGCGTCCTTCGGTACCGTCCCTACCGCCATCTTCTGCACAGAGCACGGACACGCTGGCTGTCGTTCAGGTTTCCAGGCGGTGTCGCGCTTGGAGCAGTACGCGTTCCTGTTGAATGTCGCGCTCAGGCGATTGTACGTGTTGCTGAAGAAGCGCGGCGTTGTACCGCTCTCACCTGGTATGTCATGTCTTTCCTTGCTTCTGCTAAGCTGATGGCTAATGCTCCACTCAGCTGCGGCTCCCGCACAAAGTCAGCATCGCGAGGTCGACGAGGATCCTTATCGGAATTCCGGAGACCTCAACCGCCTTCGTTCCGTGCATTTGGACCGCAAGCTTTCATCCACAGCAAGAGTACCGAAACGGTCAACGATTGTCGAGAGTCCGACAGGGAAAGTTGCACATGCTACAGATGTCACCAACGCCCATCGTCCATACGAGGTCCAGCCGGGCACGCGACCGCCCGCTCCTCAGTCAGCGCAGCAGGGGACTGCTCGAAGTCAGAAGGTACCAAACATTTATCCTCCACAGCAACAGCAGCCACGGTCACTACCATCCCCAGGAGCGATAGATACGAGCGTGCAATCACAGGTCATTCGGCCTGCATTCGCAAGGGGGAACACTGCGATCAAGATCGTCGATGAGTCCGGTCCTAGCTCTCCCGCTGGCGGGAATGCCGATGAGACGATGGTCGGAGGCATCGAGGACGGCATCACGCTCGCAGACATACCGCAGCTCGTCGAGGCGGCTCAGGCGCGCGAACAGAGGCGGTCGCTCCCCAGCCAGAGTTCGCTCCCGTACATCAGCGAACTCAATCCACTCCAGCTCGCGATTGTGAAGCATTGCGCGGTGGTTGCGCTGCAACGCTCGCCACTGAAGAATGAGTTCAGTTTGGACGAGATCCTTGAGCTCGTCGAAGTAAAGAAGAGCTCGTTCTGGAACAAGCTGTTCAAGCCAGGAAATGATAAGAAGAACGTGAAGAAGAAAGGTGTGTCGTGTCGCCCGGACTGCTTGGCATAACCTCCGTGAAGAAGAAAGGTGTGTCGCGTCGCCCGGACAGCTTAGCATAACCTTGTTTCATACTCACGAGCCACTCATCAGGTGTCTTCGGGGTACCTTTGGAGCTTCTTGTAGAACGAGAGGGCTCAGACTCTCTTCTTGGTGCTTCCAGAGCGACTCTTCGCATCCCAAGTTTCGTCGATGACGTCGTGTCTGCGATGCGACAGATGGGTACGCTACATCTCTTAGTGAACATTTTGATTCCATATGCTAAGACGGCGATAGATATGTCGATCGAGGGAATCTTCCGCCGAAATGGCCACATCCGTCGATTGAGAGAACTCACCGAGGCAATCGACCGAGATGCATCTTCAGTGGACCTTACTCAAGACAACCCAGTTCAGCTCGCCGCGTTGCTCAAGAAATTCTTCCGTGATCTGCCTGACCCTCTAATGACGTACAAACTTCACCGGTTATTCATCGCTACTCAATGTGAGCAAACGAAAGCACAACGACCTTCTTCCCCTGACTAACGTCCATTGTTAGCGCTGCCAAGTGATCAAGAGCGAATGCGGATGTTGCACATGGTGTCGCTCATCTTACCGAAGGCCCACCGAGACACATTAGAAGTGCTCTTCGTTTTCCTCAAGTGGGTCGCATCCTTCGCGCATCTGGACGAAGAAACTGGAAGCAAGATGGACCTGCAGAACCTGGCGACCGTCATCTGCCCGAGCATTCTGTACTCTCGAGGTCAGAACGCCATGAAGGACGAGAGCTTCGGCGCGATCCGTGTTGTCACTATGCTCTTGGAGCACCAGGACGAATTCTACTGTGTTCCGGAAGAGTTCCTCCCCGTCCTCCAGGACGAAGAGTATTTCGCCAACTGCATGGAGCTTCCCAGCAGGGAATTCTTGAAGAGGGTCGACAACTACATGCGCGTCAAAGCTGGCGGAAGGACACCAGGGCTCACATCCCCAGTCCTCGGTAACACCCAATTCAACTTCACTCCGGGAACACCAAGACCGGAGGATATGCGCTCTATGCCGCCTAGGTAAGCTGCAAATCGCAGGATCTCGGGTGTTCCCATCTAACGGCACCGTTAGGTCTACACAATCAAACCCCCAGTTCCTGGACAGGCCACCAATGGCGGCGCAATCACCATCAGACACTCTCCTCCGGAACGGCCACCCACAGTCCAGAACACAGCCGCCGCCTATTCAGCACTCGCCCTTCTCGTTTCCACCGCCGATGGGGACGCCGCACTCGGCCTCGCAGGCCTCGATCAACGCGATCCACTCGCCACAGCCGCGGATGCCCGCAAACATGCAAGGCATGCAGAGCCCGAGCGGGGACTGGTCGATGGAGCGGCCGCCGCCCGTGCAGGACCCGAACCGGCCGTCGTCGCGCCCCTCCTCGTTCGTCAACTCGTCGCGGACGAGCAGCGAGAGCCCACATCCGTTCCTGCCGAACGGGCAGCACCAGCAGCGCTGAGCTGGCCCTTCTTTCCTTTACATTTCCCCGCCATCGCTTGCCTCATCCTCACCCTGCTCCGTATCACACACCCCTCATTCGTCGTCGCACTGAGCTCGCAGGGCCTCGAGTACATAGCACGTCGCGCATCACATATGGCCTCTCCTTGTCTAGCCTGGTCCGTCGGACTCTCCGCACATCGCCATCCATCCCCACGGTAGTAACAGCACTCATTCGTCTCTATACTCGGTTCCGCATCCGCACTCCTCCAACGTATTCTGTCACCTGTCTCTCTCTCTCTCCATCCCTCTGAATTGCGTATCTGTACTTCACTTAACCTATAGCATGGACAAAGACTTATACCCTCCCAGACCAGCCACTAGGGCAACGAACGATAAAGCTAAAAGTTGAAGTCTGAACTACTCTTGGCCATGGGGTGCAGGCCTCTATGCTTCGAAGACTGAGCGCGAAGTGCACGACTGCAATGCGGGCCATCAACTGCACTTAGGGATACAATGCAGCCGAGTTATGAGTGTGCATAGCATGCATGTTGCATATTACTTTTGGACTACTGCACATGATGATGGATGGAAAAAGCACATGAAAATCGTACACCCGGACCTCTACTTGAGAGGGATGCTAGAGGGCTGGTGAACTTCGGAGACACAGAAGATGGAGCTGAGCACGACGTACAATCGCGAGGAGTGAGTAGCACCGATACCCGGACGACCGTGCTTGACAGGCTTGTATGAGCATGAGAATTCGGCGAGGTAGTGGCCGACCATCTCGGGCTTGATCTCAACCGAGTTGAAGACCTAACACCGATATCGATCAGGACGTCTCCCAAGCGGCAAGAACCCGGGCATGTAGACACGCACCTTGCCGTTGTAAATGCCAACGACGGAGCCGATCATCTCGGGAACGATGATCATATCGCGGAGGTGAGTCTTCACCACCGCGGGCTTTTCGTTGGGAGGCGCCTCCTTCTTGGCCTTCCGGAGCTTCTTGATCAAGCCCATAGGCTTGCGCTTGAGACCGCGCTGGAACCGCCTGCGAGCGCGAGCATGGACGACCTATAGGATTGGGAATGAAGAGGATGGGAGGGGTGGGGTTGAGAAGTCTTGAATAAGGGCGGTATTTGGAGTGTGGTCATACCTCAACAAACTACGCGACATCTTCGTCAGACGTTGCCAATCACGCAGCCACAGACACAGTACGCACCTCTTCGTTGCTCAGATCCAAGAGCTTGTCGAGTTCAATCCCACGGTAAGAGAAGGTACGGAACGTCCGCTTCTTCTTGAGGTCGGCAGCGACTTGAGGGTCGGTAACGGAGGAATCAGCCTGCAGGGGTACCAGCAAAGGTCCGGTCAACACACCACTCTGCATCCCCGGAAACGTATTTCGCAGCAGCACTCACCATCTTGGAGTTGTCGTGGGCGGTCTTGCGGTGGGACTCGAGGATAGCTTTCTGCCTTGCTTTCGACCGGAGTCTGAAACAGGGAGGGGGGTGGCTGAGCGCTTGTTCTACCCGTGGGAAGGCAGCTGTACAGTTCTCAGCCACAGTTGTCCCGTTTCCTGAGTCAGTGATGCACAAGATTGAAGTAGCTCAATATCTCAACGTCCTCGGATAGAATCCACAGGTCTTCCCTCGCGGATTAAAAGGTGTGCTGCTCGTTGCTTGGCGTGTTCAGAGAAGTAATCTAACTCGAGCACCGATTCGCAGTGATTTGTGGCTACCGATTCCCCCCCGTGAACACTCAAAACAAATACCGTGCGTCCTCCGCATGTCGCGCTTGCCTATCGAGCTCTGAAGTCCTTCCTGTTTTATCATAGATGCGTCACCTCGCTGCGTACCTCCTTCTCCAAGTGGGCGGCAACACCTCCCCCTCTGCCGCGGACGTGAAGAAGGTCCTCGGTGCAGTCGGCATTGAGGCCGATGACGAACGTCTCGAGAAGCTCATCTCTGAGCTTGAGGGCAAGGATGTCAACGCCTTGATTGCTGAGGGCTCCACGAAGCTCGCTTCTGTACGTACGAGATTGTGCAGTGGGGATTGGAATGGGACTCAGGTTGGAATTTCTGTCAGGTTCCCTCCGGTGGTGCGGTTGCTGCGTCGTCTGGTGGTGGTGCTGCTGCGCCCGCAGCGGCTGCTGCTGCTGAGGAGAAGGAGGAGAAGAAGGAGGAAGAGAAGGTACGTCTTGATTTGTTCGACGGGGATGGAGCAGACGCTGACTGTGGGTTCCCCCCACGATACAGGAAGAATCCGACGACGATATGGGCTTTGGTCTCTTCGACTAGATGTATCGTTAGCCAAAAGTTTGGTCCTGTATATCTGCTCGCGGTCTGCTGGCATGATGATATTTGCACGACGTCTTCGCCGGATATCCGGCTTCAAAGACCCGACCTGTCGCAAGGAGAACATGGTGAGAGGGAGCTGTGAAGAGAACGCTGGGCCGCGTGGATGTAAGTCTTGGCATGTGGTGTGGCTTAGCAGAGAGTGAGACATGGCAAGAACGAGTTGAATGAGCGGGAGAGAGAGGACGCCGCCGGTAAGTGCTAGTGTATTATGTAATTGCCACGTAAGGCAAGAAAGAGAGATACCACTGTTACAGTAGTGGATGCACTCATAACAGTACTGCCACACAACCCGGGGAAGGCCGGCGGCATGTTTTCTCGATTGCCGCCGGCGCGAACAACCTTCTGGAGCGCGTTCCGTCCGTGGCCGAGACGGATGCTGCTCCCCGATCCTAACTCCCATATGTTATCTCTATGTGTTGGGAGGAGACAGCAGTGAGTGCTGGTGAGTGCTGGTGTTCACCTGGAGCTGGATGAAGGCAGAGTAGAGCACCGTAATGGCATATAGGCCACTGTAGCAATAATCTCATGCTTGTGACCAAGCTGGCAGCAGATGCCGCGGCAAGGGTCGGACCCGGCGGACTGGGACAGAGGTCTCCGTCGAGGGTACAGTGATAGCCGCCCCAGGTTGCCTTTCGTCTTTCCCGTAGTCCGCAATTATAATAAACCCCCCAATGACATCCGCCCGTTAAAGCTCTCTTGGCTGTCTCGCGACATACCCTCCTTCCACCCTCTCCCGCCCTCTCCCCGCTCCCTCCTCCTCCTCTTCTCTCGTCTTCTACTCGCGTCGTTCTCGACCTCATCCCCCCACCCCCCTACTGAACCCCTACTGCACCCCTACCGACCCTCTCTCATCTCTCTCTCCTACACTCATCGTATTCTCCACCTCTTCTCATCATGTCTTCTCCTACCGACTCCCATTCATCTCTCGTCAAATCCTCTCCTCCGGCTTCTTCCAACCCTTCTCCCCAGAACATCTCCTTTCCAGTCGCCCTCGACCATGGCAGGGTAGCACCCACCACCGAAACCGACCAGCTGTCTGTCGCCTTCGTCAAGGGTGCGAAACGCAAGCGTCTCAGCAAGGTGCGCAGCTCTCTCCCACTGAATCATCCTTTTTGCCACATGTCCAACGTTGGTAGGCTTGTGATGCGTGTCATAAGAGCAAAAGGCGGTGTGATGGAACGTGTGAGTCCTCTACCTTCCTCCTATCCAAGTCCGCTTTCATCTCAGCTCTCGTCAATCAGCCCCCTGCAGCAATTGGTCGGTACAATCATCCGACCGACGCAATGCTCGAACTTTGACTCAAACATTGACGTTCACTTAGCTACTACGCCTCGAAGAACTGCACATATACCGATGCTGCTGGGCGACCTGTCCCCGCACCCAGAAACTTGCATCCTGATCGCGTTGCTAGCATTCCAGGAGCTCTGGTACCTGAACATCACCGTTGCCTGACGCTTTGACTCACGATGCACGTTCTCAGGGTCATCCGGCAAACGAGCCGCCTCCATGGGCAGGTCAAGCCACACTTGCCAGCCCACCGGCTGCCCCGCCGAGCGGTATTGAGCGCGATCCGACAACAAAACGTTCCCGGCGGGGGCCCGGCGCACCGGACACTAGCCCTCCATTGGCTAATCAGGGGGATACCTTGACAGAAGGCGGCAGGCAGCTGCTCAACCCCGCAGATGCCCATGAACTTGTCAACAGTTCGTCGTCCGGCGAAAAACCTCGTAGCTGTTGATCGCTAACATGCCGTCCTATCGCAGTTTTCTTCGCACATTGCAACCCCCAACGGATGGCTATTCACAAGCCGTCATTCATCGCGGATTTTGGCATGAACAAGGTTCCGCACCATCTTCTCTTGGCTGTATGCGCCGCAGCAGCCCCACTCTCCAAGTCTATCGCGAGCAAAGCGTCTCATCCCCGTCTTGCGGGCGTCCCCTATTTTCAAGAAGCCTTAACCTTGATGTTCGACAAATCCGGACGCTTGCTATGCGACCCAGTTGTGAGCACTGCACAGGCTCTATGCTTGCTAGAAATGCATGAGATTGCTGCAAGTCACTCCTGGACGCGCGAGTTCAAGTATTTTGGTACGTTTCCTCCACAGGTCGTTACTACGGTGAATAGACAGTCATAGCAGTCTAATACCTCCTTGACTTCAATAGCTTTGGCACTAGAAGTACTTGAAGGTAGCCTAGACGTGCGGAGGGCAGACAGCTCAGCGCCCCCTTCACCATCTCATACTGATGGCGTCATGCACTTCATCGAACGCGAGTGCACTAGGCGGTGTTTCTGGCTTATTCAACTCATGGCTTGGGTCAGCAACATCTACACTCATCGGGCAGTTCAGCCTCGCATGGTCGAACTTGCGGACGTAGTCCGGTTGCCCATAGACGAGACGACATTCGATCTCGCTTCGTTGACCAGCTCAGCCAGTGAGTGCAGATGTGCGCGCGTCATGTCTTCTTTCGGTGGCACTGACATGCGAAAATTCTAGCCTTTGAGTATTTGCGACGTCCAGCTCCGAGAACAAGGTATGCTTCGCAATTTGGGCATATTCTCCGTATATTGGAGATCTACCACAACGTCGAGTCAGCGCTCGGTGCGTTGTTTCCTTCTACTATGCAGCCGTAGAAACTGAGCCATAGTGGCAGACAACAAGGAGGGATCTGCACGCAAGTCCGCCATGAGCGCGTTCCGTAAGGACCTCCAGGTAATACTGTTAGTCTACATTCAACGCATCGTGCAACTCACGAGGCATCATAGGATTGGGAGGCGTCACTACCTAGTCACCTGAGATTCAACGAAGAGAACCTGGAGACGCAAGTCACTATGTTCGAAACTTCTGCAAACTCGGGCGCATGGTGCTTCTGCTTTATGCACGCGATGTACCCGTGTTGTTTCCTTGCGATTAATGAGGTACGGTCTCCCATCATGGAAGCACATGAAAGTTGCGCCATTTGGTTGGTACGCCCTATTGACGATAGTCCCTTGCGTCCCACAGGGGGAAGGCTCGCTTACCGAACCAATCCCTTGGGCCCGCAACCAGCTGAATTCGATATTCAACACCGCCGGTACACGCGCGAAGAGTTCCATTCTCTGTACGTGCTCACTTCGCTCCCCTGCCGCCGGCATGTACCTGATAAGCATTTGCACGCGCTTGGGTGGGCCCGATTCACGAATACGATCAGCGGCCTGCGCACTTTGGGTGAGAAATCCACAAGTTGCCCGATACCTATAAATTTGCTGATTGTCGGGTTCTGGACCCGCAGTCATACAGCAAGTACAGCCCAGACGACCCGCAGGCACAGGTGTGGGACCGCGATTTCGAGAAGCTCTGGGGCTTCAAGGTCACTCTCGTAGCCGATCAGTGGCGACAAAGTCAGGCAAAGGATAAGGAGCGTGCGCAGGCGGCCGCGCAACACCAGCAGCAGCTACAACAACAGAAGATGTACGTGCCACGGGACCCCAAGTCGAACTCTAGCTCGCCGACGTCAACACACTCGTCGCCTGGGGCGCAGGCGCCACCGCCGTATGAGGGTCGTCAGGGCAACCCCCGAGCGCTTCTCAGGTCGAACATGTCTATGTCAGACCTAGAGAGCGTCGCGCAGTCTCAGGGGCTGTCCCTACCATCACTCAAGGCGAGCGGACTCCTGGACTCGTGGAAGCCACCGTCGGAGGCATTCGCAAACTCTCTCTCTCTTGGGGCCCAGGGGCAGCTGCCTTCAGCTACACGGAATCAGGGCTTTGTCACAACCGCCCTGCCTCCCAACCATACTTGGCTGGTTGACGCAGGCGGCGGAGGGCGGATATAGGCGTGCGTGCCTGTGTCGCTGTGAGATAGGGTTACACCTCCACGCCGCCCCTTGGGTGCTGCTTCTACGGGAAGCATCCCAATCGCCTTGCTAATGGTGTCGATGGTTGAGACTATTCCTAGTGCGAATTGGAATCGCGTTGCGTTGCGTGTGTAAGTTGTCGATGTGGCTGCTGACCATGTCATGTCTATATCTATAGTCTGCTTTGCTAGTATGCTGCCGCTGTCTCTGGCTGTAGTTATGCTCTGTTACTCACTTGGCGTAGCGTTTCTTGAGATGAATTCGTTCGCTACTAATGTGCGTTGCTGTGAAGAGTATGCTTGGGTATATATCGTAATATGTATACACTATGTGTACCGACTCTGCTGTGTAATCGAAGTCCGTTGTATTGTCGGAGATCAGGACCCGGCTCTGTACAATCCGTAACGGAACAGAGAACGTGAGCGCTAATGGATCAAAAGCAAGCAGCACATGGAGGGACCGCCGCATATGCTCATTCGGGCTTTTGCAGGTTGCGGTGTAGCTCCGGCTTGACAAGGATGACACGGTCAAGAAGCTTCTTGACGACATGGTCCTTGTTTGCCTCGTACGCGGCACGAATCTCCTTCTGCTTCGCCTCGGTGTCTTTGTCGATCGATGCCTGGACGGCTTGTGTGTTACCGGCATGCTTTGTTTCGCAATATCAGAGTGAGCATCGGAGCGGACACTGATGATATCATGTGTGGTGATAACAAACATACCGACGCCTCAAAGGCCTTGAACTCCTGCTCCTTTGACGCCTTGTACGCCTCTATCTCCTTTGCAGCTTCCGAACGGGCATCCTTCAGTCTCTGTACGCGATCTGCAACACGATTGTGTGGTAAGCATGCGAGAGTCGGGGCCCATACCCATAGGGGACAAAAACGGACAATGGCGGGCCTCCGTCACGACCTTTGCGGCCTCCTTTTCGGCCTCGAGAAGCGTTTGGATGCTCTGCGACTGCTGCCCAGCCTTTCGTTCGCTCGTTCAGCAGACAAACCAAGGGCAGAGAAGGATGTGCAGACCGACCATGGTGCTCGAGTGCTAAGGACGAATTCAGACTCCGCCGCCTGTGACGCGCTGAGAAGGAAGGCGCCTTTGGTCGTTTGGCGCTACGGTAGACCGCGTCGTGGTGGGTGTGCTCGTCTCTGCCACTCCTCACCGCACCTCTTCTGCTGCTAGGGTCACTCGCCTCTCGCGCCTTCGACTGCAACAAACGGACAGTGCTGAATAAGATAGGCCTGCAATATGGCCGCCAACGCCGCTGCCGTCGACCCCTTGTCGCAGCTGTCCGCGGCACTCGCTGCACCTGCCGACTCGCAGGAGCAGGCAGACCTGCTCGCGACACTGCGCGAGGTCCTCGAGAACCACCCAAGTCTGTCGATCCTGTGCTCGACCCTCATCAAAACGCTCTCTGGGGCGGGCGACTCGCTGGTGAAGAGATGGGTGCTCGACCTGCTGCACTTTGCGATATGCAAGTCGAATTTGAGCTTGGAGGCGCGCACTCAGCGTGCGTTGTACTTTTCGTTTGAGAGAATGATCATGATTTTTGAGGGTTGACGCGCTCCCAGTGGCGGACCAGTCCCTGGAGGTGCTAGTGGGCCTTTTGAATGACCCCAACATCAACACAGTGAAGGTGGTCGTGCAGTGCTTTCCGACCGTGTACGCGCTGCTATTCCGGACCTCGTGAGTTTCACTCGTGTCGTGTCAGGTCTGCTGTCTCATCCTGCTATTCCGGACCTCGTGAGTCTCAGTCGTGTCGTGCCAGATCTGCTGTCTCATCTGGGCTGCTGTGCCAAGGTGTACCAATCGCAACAACCGCAAGCCATGGGACATTCTCTGCCAGGCGAAGGCGAGGATCCTGGAGTTCGTTTGGGCTCCTCATGTCAACAATGGGCTCAGGCTCGCTGCTATCAAGTTCATGCAGCGAGTCATCCTGGTGCAGACGCGTGGGATCAGTGACCCAAGGGTGCGTCCAAGCCGCCGTGACCCTCACAGGTGCTCTTACTGAGGACACTCCGCCGCCCAGCTCCAGAACAAGGATGACCCCAACCTTCACATGTGCCCCTCTGACCACCCTTTCATATCCGTCCAGGCTCTGGAGGCGGAGGGTATGAAGCTTCTCGAATTCGTAATCACGACTCTATATACGAGCGGGTAGGTGTCGTGTTGTTGCCTCTCGGGACTTACCTTGATGTGTGCTGCAGCAATCCCGACATGCTCTCCGCTCTTCTGAACAGCATGGCAAATCTCGTCAAGAGGCGGCCCGCCCTCGTTGAGCTGGTCGTCTCCACGCTCGCCCAGTGGACGCCAGTGAAGCTTGACGGCCAGTCGGCTTCCGTTATCCGAAGTATAGAGAAGAGCGTCCGAATACTGCTCACACATCTATCTCGGTCAGTTATTGCTACCCAAAGGCGGCATCGGTGCTCATGAGCCGCATTCTACTGCATAGAACATCTCAAGGCCAGCCCTTCCTACCACAGATCCAAGCTGCTCTTGCGAACCAGGCTGCCCGGATGGAGCAGGCAGCTGTGGAAGAGAAGGCTCGCAAGGCCGCGGCTGCTGAGGCCTCTCGGAAACGCCAAACTACGGTGACACCAGCTGGAGAGCCCCCAGACTCTAAGAGGCCTAAGTTGGAGCATGACGCTGCACCAGGTCCTGCTCCTGGCTTCGACTTCAGTGCCCTTCCGGCGACTCTTGTTACGGACTTGATTGTAGCTAATCTACAGGCGTTCACTGAGAACGCCCTCATCGGGCTTGTTCAGGCGTACCGACATAAAAAATCCGCTGGGGTTGCCGTACCCGGTCTGTCGTCAACACCACCACCGACTGGGCCTTCTCGGGTTGCTGAGCAAGTTGCGGCTACTCCGCCACCCACTGCGCCTCGAGCACCACCTTCAGAACCTCGAGCTGATCGTGATAGAAGACCGAAGTCAGCCTCCCCGCCCCCACCACGAGTGACCATCAAACAAGAGGAACCACTCGACCCTCTCAAAATGGATATTGACGATGAGGAGATTGAGTATGAGCCTGATAAACTCAACCTCGAGGTGAGAGTCCTTTCCAGCACTCTTGCTGTAATCGCTGATGCCCAAGGGGGCAGATGTCTGGTGACGCAGAGCCAGTCGATGAAGCAGCATTGGATCACTACATGGAGGTTGCCCAGCTCCCACTGACGGACTTCAAACTCCCACCGGCGCGTGAATTGGACGCAGACGACCGTGAAGTCCTCATGCGTAAAGCAATTACACGAATACGAGAAGGCGCGAAGGAGCTTGTATCTCATGACACAGCATTCGATGTAACGGACGCCCAATCGTGGGGGACAACTCCTGGAGATATGTGGATGCTTTTGCTTGTACGAATGGTCACACGAGTCAGTGACCCAGCCTTCGGAAACATGCAGAATGAGGAGGATATGAAGGTCGAGGAGAATGGCGTTTGTGAGCGATCAGAGATCTATGATAGACAAGATCGTCTGCGGCACGCGCTATGCGAGTACATCATGGCTGACTTCTCCGGACGGTATGTGTTAGTCAAGGGTAACCTTTGAAAACGGCGATGTTGAATGTAAGGCAGGATACGACTCGCGACGACTTGGATGAACGAGGAGTGGTACAATGACCGGGTACGGATGCTGCAGGATCGGGAATGGGTACGCCGTCTTCCATCCGGCATGCATTATACTGCCTGAGTGACTAACGTCTTGGTCAGCAATCCAACTACGAGACCTGGTTGAACCAGATCGTTGCAGCATACCAAACGCATGCCGAAGGCAAGGATAGAACCTTCTCTCGGTTCCTGCTTGATCTGCCACATGTGCCTCAAGATGTCCTCAACCTCCTCAGGGAATCATGTGTCGAGCCAGAGCGGTTTGTAATCTCCTGCTCCGTTCCAGCATCTGCACTTCACGCATTGAATGAAATGATACCAGGCGACAGATGGGTTTCTCCGCGCTCAGAGAGTTCGTATCGCAACGCCCATCATTGAGGGAAGAAGCGATGAAGATGCTCTTAGAGCTGACCACCCACCCGGACAAAATCACTCGCGGCGCCGCGATCAACACTGTGAAGCGCTGGATACCAGATGTACAACCCATGTCAGACATGATTCGTGACTTCGCTCTTCAACTTCTGCGTCGACTCCAATCTCGCCCAAAAACATCGGAAGAGAAACCAGCAACAACACAAGCCAACGGAACGGACCATGACGAGAATATGGAAGACGGACAGTTGCCTCAAGAGGACATCATCCAAACGCCATATCTTCCTGAACAACTTGAACTTCCCGCGGTCGATTCGCATATTCTGCAGCATGTAGAACTCCTGTTTGCTCTGTCGACCAAGGTTCCGGAGTTCTTAGACGAGTACGTGATAGTCTCTTACTTCACTATATACGTCTAAGTTTCGGCGTTAGGATCTTCGCGGCCTACGGTGGTATGGATGGTTCGGTGCAGGAAACCATCCAACAATTGATTACGCCACTTGTCCGCGCACTTGGGTCGACACATGGGAAATTGCTTACTCTACTTCGAACTTTCCCACCCGGGGCGGAGTCCCTGGCGTTGCGTGTACTGAGCATTTTTACAGAGACGGGACGGCCGAGTGCCCAGTTGGTCGCATTAGTGAAGAGTCTTGTCAACGAGCGCGACCTCGATGCACGGTTCCTCATACCCATCATCGCCGAGATGGACAAGGTAGGTGATACATTGCATTCGACGTGCCCACCAATGTGACCCCACGTCCACAGGCGGATATTTTGCGCCATCTCCCACGGATTGTGTCCATCCTCAACGGTACTGCAGAGCCCAAGAACCTCGTGCGCTCAGTATTTAGCTCTATCGTCACAACACCCCCGGAAACGTTCGGTAAAGTTACGTCTAACCTACCGCGCGTGCGGCAGAGCGAGCTGTTGACACCGGCGGAACTCATGGTTTTGCTGCATGAGTCTGAGAAGGAGATTGGGCTGAAGAGCGCGATCGAGGGTGAGTGTGTCCCACATGACTGTAAGCGACCGTTCGCTTATCAGGACTTTCGTAGCAATCTGTCCCACATGACTGTAAGCGATCGTTCGCTTACCAGGACTTTCGTAGCAATTACGATATGCTTCTCTATGACCGATATCTTCCGCTCTGAGATACTTGCGGTTGTGATGAACCAGCTTGTGGATGAACCGAACCTGCCTACCCTTTTCCTCCGCACAGTACGTCACCCATGCCCCTCGGCAACTCGGAGATCGACTGACAATGTATACCGCAATACGCACCGCTGACGTACAACTCTTCGCAGGTTATACAAGCAGTGACGACATACCGCTCGTTGCGGGGGTTCGTCTCAACCACGCTGCTCTCCAGACTGATTACCAAAAAAATATGGACGAACCCACACCTCTGGGAAGGCTTCATCCGGTGCGCCAAACTCATCGCCCCGGCCAGCTTCGGTGCGCTCCTCCAGTTGCCCAAGGAGCAACTGCGCGAGGTCGTCGAGAAACAGCCGAGCCTCAAGGCAGAGTTGCGTGAGCATGTCATGAAGAAGGGCACGAACAAGGCGCGCGTCGCTGGATATCTCGACATCTTTGGGGAGGACGACTCGTCGGCCAGCAACAGCCAGGAACAAGACCAGGCCTCAAGTTCTACGCCTGCGACACCTCAGCCGGAGCCTCAACCTGCCAATCCGCCACTGCAATCCTCGTGATGTTGGGGTTCGCCCTCTCTAGTATCAGAGGGTAGTCCTAGCCAGGACACCGTCAAGTAGGGAGGGCTGCCTCTAGTGCCCCCATTGAGTTAGTGTACATATCTGAATCCCTTCTTTGCGCAGTCTCGTGATATGTGCATACTCTAGTGTATACATAGTAGCAGTACTTGAGAATGTCTTGCAGATTTCCGTAACATGTTCGGACTAGTTACCGCCGTTTTGCAGTAGGTACATTAGATAGCACAGTAGCGAATCTCAACAGCAGCACTCAACGACGACGACGACGAGAACTGTTATAGCTTATGTGGTGTCCAAAGTAAGGAGGCCCTCGCCGAGGTCGAACATAGGAGGGGGAGGGTTATCCGCTATCTCCATGGCGGTCAGGAGGGAGTCGAGGTCTGGTGTAACGACAAAGCGACGGTTGACCTCCCCAAGTACGCATAGCCGCTTATTGCTCGAATCTAGGTAAACAGCGTGTTGCAGGAAGGACGGTTGGGTGGCTGCTGTTACCTATAGATGTTTTTGTTTCCTGTCAGTATCCTAGCTAGCTAGCACACATGATTAGAATGGAACTTACGTCCATGAGAATACCGTTGCCCATACGCAACTTGACTGCGCCGCTCTCGTAGATTTCAAGCTGCCCAATAACACCGTCGAGTGTCTGCGGCTGCACATCGGCTTTGTCCGCTTCGGGAGCACTTCCTGTAGCTGCTGGGGGCTTAGTGTCATCGGCGAAGGTGACTTTCTTCGCAGGTTCTTCGTCTTTACCAAGATCAGCCTTGCCTTTTCCCTTGTTGTCTGCATTTGAAAGGGTATTGCGAGACTGAAAGGATGGGAATGGCTCAGGGAATTGGAAGAAGTATAGACGTTCCCGTCGGATATCCGTCTCCTGCAACCTGGATCGAGTACCACTGAACAGAGAGGTTCACATAGAGTCACGTACTTCTTCTTGTTCTTGTACGTGCGCGAAGTCGTCTATGATATCTTCCAGCTCCTCTTCTTCCTCACTCTCGCTGAGGTCGACTGCGTTCGCCATGTTGACCTCTTCTACTTGAGCTTCGACCTGATCGACATCCATGGCCTCTGTGTGGCCTACACGCCATGCAAACCCAGTCAGATATGAACTTGCTGGGGTAACAACGGACGTACATACCCATACCTCTTCGCTTCGCATCCTCTTGCTTGACGCCCTCCTCCTTTTTGACCTTCGCCCCCCTCCTCTTTTTTGCCTCCCGCTCCTTCCTCAAGCTTTCGGGCGCCATCCAGTCCATTTGCCGCACGTTCTCCATGTCCACAATCTCCACCCCATCATCCGGGTCCGAGTACACCTCTTCCTCAACCTCCCTCTCCATCTCACTGTCCTCCTTCTTCAGCGACGGTGCGGTCGTGTGTGTCAGTCCTGTCCCAAGCTTTGCCGCCCCGCCCGCTCCAGGGGGCTGAGATGCGATGGGCGCAAAGTTGGAGCGGGGGGCGGTGCGTCGGGCGGACATGCCGGCGAGGGCGGGACCCATGGCAAACGGGCCACTTGCAGTCATCTCAACTGCTGGGGGGCGAGGAGCAGCACCACGGCTTTCACCTCCCCGGCCCCGCCCTCTCCCTCTCCCGCGGTCTGTTCCCCGACCACGACCGCGATCTGAGGATGTGGAGGGTACGGCTTCTTCCTTCGGGATGCGTGTGAGCGTGAAGGCGATCGGGTCAATAAGAGAGACGCACTTTCTTGGGCTCCCTAAGACAACATTGAGTCGCCTTAATGGAGTTTGGGAAGAGATGAAAGCTTACTCTTTCACGCGTCGTGGTGGGAGGGTGGGCACGAACTTGAGCTTCTGGGTGCCGAGCCTCGTTACATCGCTCTGCTTCTTTGCAAGGCTCGCAATCGCTTTTCCAGGCGTGCTTGTACTCGAGCCAGACGGACCTGCGCTTCCGCTGCCAGATGGTTGTTGTTCGGACATTGCAAGACGTATCGGACGAGGTAGAAGAAGGAATCAGTATTGCATCCGGAGGCTTGCCCGTGTTTCGCGTTTCGATCACAAGGGTCAGCGGATCTCGATGGCCAGAGATAAGCGAGAAAACTTTGCGATGATCTGCTATAGATCATCTTATCCGTTGCTCGTCATGTCCGGATCGCACTGTTTAGAGTCTCGGCCTTTCCGAGCTCTCTCCGTTTCATTTCTCCACATTGCTTTCATTGCCTTTCTCACACGAATATTAGTGCAAGCATGGCCACATTGACTGAACCGGAGCATCTCCGCTACACCTACAACGATGTTCACAAACTCATCTGCAGTAGTGCCAAGAAGATCACCAATGAGGGTTTCAAACCGGACATTCTCATTGCTATAGGTACGTTCTCTGGTCTCCGGCCTTGGCGCACTCTCCGCATGTTCATGGTTGTTGCTTCACACTATGCAGGTGGAGGGTAAGTTTTGTATTGTCTGCAGCTGCGTCTGAACTGGATCTCCAAATACAGAGGTTTCTTTCCTGCCCGTGTCATGGTGCGTCATGATAGGTACAAATGTCCTCATTCCGACTCTTAACCTTGTTGCACTCTCAAAGCGCACCTTCCTCAAGGATCCTGAGAGGAAGGGAAACATACCTATCCATGCCATCGGTCTTTCTCTATACGAGTCTCTCCCTGGCTTGACCGCCGAGCAGATTGGTGCTGAAGTCATCCGTACCCAATGGCTGTAAGTCCGGATGCTTTGGAATCGATATATGTATGCTGATTTTTCTCCCATCTAGGGGTCCCGAGTCTGGGGACATGCTTCTTGGACGCCGTGCGCTTATCGTGGTGAGCCGTGACTTTCATTCTCGCTTCATCACGATCCCCATGACATTCTGTGTCGCTTAGGATGAAGTCGATGACTCGCGCAAGACTCTCCAGTAAGCTGATCAATATTCTGTTTGCTTCTGCCTCTCACAAACAATCCCCAGCTACGCTGTCACTGAGCTCCAAAAGGATGTCGAGCGTGCACTCGCCCAGCTTCCCGAGTCCGAACGGGAGGCCAAACGTACCAAGTTCGCGGTATTCGTCGTGCACAACAAGCGCAAGCCCAAGTTAGAGGAACTTCCCGCGGAGGTACCGTGAGTACGTGGTCGTCGTTAGGCCGGACACGCATCCTGAGAGGAATAATATAGATATTATGCCGGGGAAGAGGTGGGAGACGTCTGGTGAGAAGATTGATCTACTCTATTCTTGGGATGCGACCCATTGAGGTGTTCTTTGGGACAGGCTGGACTATCCTTGGGAAGCACAGTAAGTGACTCGATGTCTGTTCTCACGGACATTGGCGTTGAATGGCGTCCCTTGCAGAGATATCGAAGAACACGATCGCCTCGCCGAGGAAGCAAAGGCGAAGAGGAATTAACAGGATGCTTAGCGCACGGTCACATCACCGCGATCAGGCAGAGTTGCACGATTCAACTGGTTCAGACCTTAAGAATGCGAGTCTCGGATCGCAAGCCATGCCAGACAGGAAGACAGGAAGGAGGAGGGTACAGTATAGTGTACAGTAACAAATATTGGGGGGATGTATGATGGCTGCAGGATGCACATGTACATGTCTTTCGCTTCCGCGACGATGATTGGCCAGGAGATGGAAGGGGTGTGACCTGGCGGAAGGCTGAGCAAGCGTTAGTACCACACTGCATGCCACGGGTCATTCTGTTTTCCCATTTGCTGGAACACGCAGTACTCCCAGCCGTAGGCCAGGCTGTGTCCGCTATATAACAAATCTCGCCGAGGCCACGCTCACCGTCCTGCAAGTCCCCGCTGCCTGCTGCGCCGCGCACTCCGACTCGTGCGTCCTCCGGCCTTATAACCACCCCGTCTTCGCTCGGACTGCGTGCTCGACACCCGCCACGACCTCTCTCGTCCAAGACTGAAGAGTGATAGGTCCGAGTCGGCCCATTGTTCATCTCTCGCTGGCATCATCGTCTGGCCCAATGGAGGTCGTTGAGGAAATTGAGTACGAAGGACTATCGTCCAACGCGGGCCTTGGGGTGCGTCTTCCAAGTAATCCGTCTGAGAGAGAGACGTACCAGTAACATGCGGGATTCATGCAGGTCAGCATGGCTGCAGGTGCTCTGGTGAGCATTGCGTTACTACACAAATCTACTTTGCCCCAGACAAGGGGGTGGTATGCGTGGACGAATTGCTGAGCGATCGCGCTTCCAGGCTGGAATCACCGAGCACGCAGTCATGTTCCCAGTGGATAGCATAAAAGTGAGTTCCCACCCTCACTTGCGCCAATCCGTCTATTCTCAATGTCTCGGCGTGCGTGACGTCCGCAGACCCGTATGCAAGTGTTTGCCACTTCACCAGCAGCGGTCTATACCGGGGTCGGGAACGCGTTTACGCGTATATCCTCTACAGAAGGCATGCGCGCACTTTGGAGAGGAGTGTCATCAGTAATCATGGGCGCGGGGCCTGCACACGCCGTGCACTTTGGCACATACGAGATGGTGAAGGAGCTGGCAGGCGGCAATGTAGAGGGCGTGCAGAATCAGTGGATAGCAACCTGTGCGTGTCGTTTCTGCTTGCCTCATTCTCACTGACATCTGATATCACGTTCTCTCTGCATTGTGTCTTCGTGTACGCCGAAAACCCGATATCACTTACCTCCGACCCGCCTGATACGGAACGGAAAAACGGATTCTATGCTCACAATACCATGAACGTGACCCATGTATACGCATGCCACAGCATTGGCAGGCGCGTCGGCGACCATTGCAAGTGACGCTCTCATGAATCCCTTTGACGGTGAGATGCCTGCCCCCTTCCGTGTAACCGCGCATCCGACGATTTTCCTTCCATCCCCGCGACTGCCGATCTCCTCCCTGACGCGCGCGCACGAATACCACAGTGATCAAGCAACGCATGCAGCTGCACGAGTCCGAATTCCGCTCTGCGCTCACCTGCGCGCGGACCGTCTACCACAAGGAGGGCCTCAACGCATTCTACGTCTCGTACCCGACGACGCTCACGATGACCGTCCCATTTACGGCCGTGCAGTTCACCGTGTACGAGCAGCTCAAGTCGTTCCTCAACCCTCACGGCGCGTACTCGCCCTCAACGCACATCGTCGCCGGAGGTCTTGCCGGCGCAGTCGCCGGTGCGGTGACGACACCGCTCGATGTCGCGAAGACGATCTTGCAAACGCGCGGGACGTCGCACGACCCCGAGATCAGGCACTGTAAAGGCCTCTTCGACGCGTTCCGGATCATCTGGCAGCGCGACGGTATAAAGGGCTTCTCGCGTGGCCTCTCCCCGCGCGTGCTCACGTTCATGCCGAGCAACGCGCTATGTTGGCTGTCGTACGAGTTCTTCAGTACGTGACCCTTCCCCCGTTATACCGGCCGGCCGGGCGGAGCTGACGCGTCCTCATCCACACTTGCAGAGGCGGCCATCCGAGACTCATAGGCCCCGCTTGCCGTTGTCGGGCTTCAAGGGCGGGAAGCGCTGTGTCTCACGCCAATCTGGTTTCGACACAGCGCACTGCGGCCCGCCCGCGCACACACCACAAGAGGGGACCTGAATACATGCGTTGTGCGGTGTGTGCGTGGTATGGCGTGGGGAGTCAGGTTTCGTCAGGTCTCCTGCCCACATACTGTCGCGTCAGTCATGACGTTCTGTCCACGAACTATCCTATACATAGCATCTATCTTGTTTGTAATAGCAGTTGCATTGGGCTTGGGGGATTACTTCATAAGTCGTAATGAGACGAGACGACCATTGCTCCCATATGTCTGTCATGCTCTTGTACGTTATGCTAGCGAGTGCCTTGAAGGGTCGGTGGTCACATAACCACAGTTAGGCAAGATCACCCCTTTGGACAGCCACGACGCCCTTGCAGGGTGGAGTAATGCGGCACTTGGGATGCTTCGGGGTGGTCTACAGTTCTGTGTAGTCAACTGACCATTCAAAGGAACATCCGACCAAACACGAGGAGAAGTACGTCGGATTCGCTACTCTCGCTCGAATATTTGCTATGTCGAAACAGGTGAGAATGGACGCAAAGGCGACCCATTATGCCTGGAGCGCCTGTGAAGATACGTGATATCGTGACTTGCCTCCGGACTGTTCAACGATACATATGGCGTCTTGAACAGATGAACGTCCAGTACATGTCGGTTCTGACACGCATACTCGTTATCATTTGAACGGCGGTTTGAATCATTCTCGTATTCCTATTGATTGCTGCTCGTCAAACACCGAAGAAGAGCACACCCAAGGCATCCAAGTTTGTATACCGGACAGATACAGTAGGATGCCAAAACATCAATCCAATCACTCCGACTTTGGTCCTGATGGGAACAACTGAGCACGCTCCCCTTAAAGTGCTGCACGAACGTACTCACCTTTCGAGACCGGCAAGTAGAAGAATGAATCAACAAGGGTAAGGAGGTGGGCGAGAAGGACGACGATCGCGCCTGTCGCGGACGCATCGCCGCAGGCTAGTGGGCGCGTCTTGGACCGTTCTAGTGTCCGCGTCCGACGAGCGGAGCGTCCCTGCACTGTCAAGAGCAGTGATAGCCAACGTACTATCTTGACGGTCGAGTTTGCGGTGGCAAATATCGTTCCGTGAGGCCAGAACACTCGGCAATCTGCAGGAAGAATGCCAGACCAACAGCTATGCGCAAACACCTGCTAACCCTCCGGTGCCCTTCCAGCAGCATCTACGATGCACAGGCTGGGCTGCGGTTCCGGAGGAGTTTAGGTGGGCATCGGTCCATGACAACGCAGCGAGCTGGTCGAGAGTTCAAGAACACTTCCAGGGGGTTTTATCCATCAGCATTGAAGGACCAGTTTGAGTAGGAGACCGTGAGTATTGCATCCTCCTGAGCATCCTATAGTGACCGACTTCATCCCTGTCGTCCGAATGGCTCCTTCCGCTCCTGAGTATGCATCAAACAGTGGGCATCGTATCGGATGTGCAGTATCTCTCGCGCGGCACTCTGCTTGATAATCTTGGGGTGCTGTGGGGTTACAAGAGGAATGATTTCTGATCGAGACACATACCAAGATAGCCCCTTATCCTCGCCTACATGTCTTCTATTCTTGCTTGAAGATTTCGGGTGGGAGGCGCATTGCTATATAGGGTGACACGAGGACTCTTACTCTCTGATGCAACCATGCAGGGCGCAACCACAGACTTCAGATGACTATTGTCATCGAGTGTAACAGTGATAAAGCCAGTACTTACCAAACTCATTTTGCTCTAGGCGGCGGTTTTCACGAGTGACGCTGACAGGTGTCACATCACAACTCCAAGTGCGTTGGTAGTCAAGTCAACCCTGGCAAATCAGTATCGTTGAGCTGAACTCTACAGAACTCGGATCCAACAGACAACGAAGATGCGATTCATCACTACAGTGTCGGTCATGCGGCTTAAAACCAACATTATTAGCATCTGACGTGTATTGCGCTGCTGACAATGACTCACCAACGCAGCTGAGTGGCAGCTGAGATTGTTGCATGTAAGGAAGGACCAAGGGGAGGGGGTTCAACGAGAATAGCATACAACGACGAATAGCATTACTATGATACTGTACAGGTAAGTAGTCTCAAAAAAGGGTGCATGATATACCAGTGTCCAAGGGGTACAAGGGCGACATAAGTTACATGTAGAACTCCGGCTTGCGTGAGTTGATCCCGTACTCCGCGAGAGCGGCGCTCAGGTCGTCCATGGTTAGAGTCGTCTTGGTCTTGTCCTGGTACCGGTCAACACGGAATTACTCAGCGAGGAGAATATCGGACCACTCACTCTGGCAGACGCAGTACCTGGCTGGTTTCGAGACCGACCACCTGCAGCGTTCGCGCGAATCCGGGCGTGCTGGTACGCGTCCGCCGCAATGTCGGACACGAACTTCTGCGCAGCCAAGGAGAGGAGACGTTTGCTGTACGTGTCCACCGCCAAGCGACCACTCGCTTGAACGTGTTACGCTGGTTATATGCGCGACAGTACTCACAGTCTGACGTCCTCGCACTCAAAGCCTACTCTTTGGAGGTAATACTCTGTGACTTCGTTGGGTATCTGCGCTCGCGAAGTTAATACACAGACCATGGCTGTAGCCCTTCATTCTCCCCCACCAGCCCTGTTCAACATCGTACGCACCAAGGGCTCGTAGTCATCCAGCATCAGCAAGAACTCCGCTAGCGTCTTGTCCTTGCGCGTCTCCTCAGTTGTTTGACTAGTCACCGGCCGTGATGGCTGGGATGTACTGGGTCCTGGTTGCGTGAAGTCTGGTGTTGACTGTTGGTGCGGAGATGGCGCAGAAGGGGTCGGAGTGGCAGCATAATAGCTAGAGCTCTGAGTTGCATCTTGATATGGAGTAGACATGATGTATGTGTTTGTCTGGACGGTGTCTGGCTACGTTGATGCGATGCAGTCACTGAGCCTGCAGTGGTGGTGGTCCGTCTGCAGAGTTGAATCACCATGTAAGCGCCCAAGCGGATCGAAGGATCGAGCGTCTACATGTCGAATTGATGAGTAGATTTCACTTGGACCGCTCCCAGTATCATCCACTCTCACCCGAAGTCAAGCAAGTACTCCCTTGTGAGTATTCAAGTATCGTTCTTCTCGACATGCGTTCTTCCTTATCCACGCATTTCGCATATCGTATGATGTTTGAGGCATTTGGCTTTAGCAGGATCGTCCTGCGTTGCAGAAACTTATCTCAGCTACCTTCGGGCCCTCGCCTTGGCGAAGGGTCCGCTTTTTCTGAATCACTCTACTTGATGGAAACTGAACAACCCGCTGACACGCATTCTGATATCTAGACTCCCGCGCAAGCGATATAAGGTGCATTGTTTATGGACCAATATATTACATCTCCCCTTTCAATTAGCGCATTTTCTCATTGAACCCGCCCGACCTTCTCGACACCTTCTGGGAGTACATACTTGCCCTGACGACGAACCTGTCGTAGTAACAGAAGTCTTGTATCATACCCAATGTCAGTGAGTAATTGCACAGTACACTCACCTCATCAAAGGTCTCCATCATGATGATACTCTTCTCATGTCCCCATGAGTCGCTCTCAAGCTTCCCATCCCTGATGCTCCTTGCAACCTCATCGGCTTCGTAGTGCCAGCCTCCGCCCACGTACTTGAACGTCCTTGTTTCCTCCCGCGTGACTTCGCCGTGTTCATCGAAGTACTGAACAGTGAACGACTGTGGGCCAAAGATGGGGGCTCCGACCATGATGACGCCTTTCTTGTAACGGATCGTCGCGCCAAACGTCGCGGCACGCGCGGCCATGCTGCAGCTAAGGATCGCTTGTGCTTGCAAATGCTTCGTGAAGTTCACGGTCCAGCTGGTGCTTGCGTCAACATCTGTGATGGTCGATTTCAGTATCGAGCCGGTTACACTAGTTGGCCGGGCATTCTTGTTGGAGGGATGCTCGTACAGGGCGAGCATGCACTGAAGGAACACGATGAGATCGGAATGGCAGGCAAACACCCATGCTCCAATATCTTACCCAGAACATCGGATAGGGCCCACTGTACAATGGTAAGTGGATAGTTCGTGTGTAACCACAGTTGCTCACTTACAGATCCAACAGTGCCCCACCGCCAAGCTGTGGATCAAGCATTCGGTGAGTCAGAGGGAGGTCTGTCAATACACCGCTGTCAAGCAATCTCATCACGCGCGAAACATTTGAACTTACTCTCGGTGTGAATGTCGGCGGACAGGTCTGCGTGCATAACGACGGGGTCCCCTAACGTGCCCTCTTCAGCGATGCGCTTCAGCTCCAGAGTGAGCGGGTGGAAGCGTGTCCACAATGCCTCCATGAAGAAGAGTTTTTTCTCCTTTGCCAACTTGAGTAGCACCTTGAGCTCGGCCGTGTTGGAAGTGGTCGCCTTCTCGCACAAGACATGTTTCCCCGCATTCAGCGCGTCGAGAGCGTTCTCGTAGTGGAGAGTATGGGGAGTACCTGTGCATCACTGGTATGTGACGACATTGCCCAATGTAGCGGTTGAGCATCCCTGCGCACCAATGTATACCACATTCACATCCTGCAGCGCATGACGAGATAGGATTAGTATGTAGTGTAGTACCACATTCACATCCTGCAGCGCGTGACGAGATCGGATTAGTGTGCAGTGTAGTTTTGATCCCCATCTACCCACCTTGTCCGCAAATAGCTCTGCGTAGCTGCCGAAGGCTTTGACACTCTGATCACCGTTGATGTGGGTGTCGATGAACTTCTGAGCACTCTCAGCACTGCGCGACCCGACAGCGACGATTTTGTGCGCAACGTCCGTGGTCCCACGACTAACATAGAATAATGAGCGAGAATTCTTGAAGTGGAGGATAGTAGCTGCATACGTTGACGGATCAACCAAAAGATCCTGGAGGGCGGTTGTGATGAACTTCAAGCACCAGCTGAGCATGTTATTGGCTACAATACCTTCACGAAATCTCTAGCAATCCTGCCAGTGGAGATTATGCCCCATCGTAGAACAAATGGTTGGGTTGTGGTCATCGCGTTGAAGGTCTAGCTTAGGTACCAAGTCCACAGCCTCAGTAGGGAAAAGAAGCTCAAGCTTTGATAGTGTCATAGTATGCCTTTCTCCCATCCTTATATATATCCGGTCCCAAGTACATATTCAGTAGATGGCGTATGGGCTGAGTAACCAAAGCCAATTCCGGCAAGGTCATCAATGACATGTTGCGGCCCGGATATGCCGCGGGTACATGGTGCCTTGTGGCCTCAGAGTATACGTACCTGATCAGGCTCACCTACGTACGTCCCCTACCAAGTACTTATGGTATAATGTTGTTATATGATGTATTATGAGGTCGTACTTTCAGAAGCATGGCCTTATGATGGCCGTTGTGGCGAAAAGGTATGGGTCGATTCGGCGGGCCCATGAAATGACTAGGTGGGAAGGGGGTTTGCCCATCTGCAATGAGGTCCATGTCGATGCCAGGGTTCGGAGCGAGTACATACACAGCAATATGTCAGCACACATGACACATATCAACGAGAACTACAGGAGAGGTTCTAGTGCAATGTCCGTAGGGCCTCCTTTATCGTACTCCTTTCGCCGAGTAGCGCGAATAGTTGCCATCGCTGGTCCTTCATTTCTCTGTCCTTCAGAACAAAGTCGTCCTCAGAAGGCTCGTTCTCTCCAACAGCAAGACGCATAGCGGCCGCGGATTTGTTTGGAAGAACGGCGGGGGAAACCGTGAAGAGGCTGTCGAAGGAAGACGCGGACAGCACATAGCTATGCGAATGCGGTTCTGCAGCTCGAATGGATGTAATTGCATGAGAGGTGGATGTCAAGGACAGTGCTTGTGTAATTAGTTGCTTCAGTTTGGCCTATGTGAAGGTTAGCGGCCTATGGACTATCAATGGTGGACAATCCAAACCTCAAAGGCCAACATCAGCAGTGACGCGACTTCCTTCGGGGGCGTGCCAAGGTTATGTTGAGCAGATATGAGGTTAATCCGTTCCGAGATATGCTGCAATGTTGGTGCGCGCGTCATGGACGCGAGATTGAGGGGTAGTCTGCTTCCAGGAGATTCTGTGAAACAATGAGACGACCTATCCGAAGTGTAAGGGGGTCTACTCACCTCCTCTTTCCAGCAATAGCTGAACTCCCCGTTCTGCAGCAATCTCGTCCGTATATGGTTTGGGATGTGGTGTTTCATTAACAGCAACTGCCTCGAGAGCCCGAATCCGATCCCGCTCGCGCCGCCCTAGACCGACAGTCCACTTCTTCAGCCGCTCGGAGCGCAAAGTAGTCATCTCATTCGGGTCAGGTCCCTGGTATGGAAGCGTGCGCCGCCGCTTGCGCGGAGGGGGTCTTGGGATGTCCGGTGGTGGCGCAGCTATCGGTGCTAGGTGCGCGGAAGTATCAAAGAGCGATACAATAAGTGCATTGTGAAGCTGTACTGTGTTCTAGTTAGTAAGGGTTGGTTATGTGCGAATACTGCACAAGTGCTCACGTAGGTGTGTACTGTCGAGTAGTGTCTTCACTTGTTCGTCATATTCGTTTCTTGATATGTGACCCGCGAGATATTCTTTTAACACACTAAAGTATGGCGTTGCCTTGAGTCCCAATGCGTTCGTAATGTGGCTCTTGATGGTAGATGTTGACAACAGTGACATGGAGGGTGCGCCAAGTAGCAGGAGGACAGTTCATATCTCCGAGTCCGAGTCAGAGACACTGGCAGTGGCTGGAGGCTGAAGATAGGCTTACGTAATTGCGGTCCATTGGCGGCTGACGGTTACCCCGGCTACTAATACCATGTAACAGACTCACACTGGACCTTGACGCGGACGTCTTGACGCTGACTGCTGTTACCGCAGGTCAAGAAAGCTTCCTCAGTGCTTTCATATTTAACGCCATTGACACGCAGCTCCACTAAGCATTGCGGCTTTGCTTTGCTTGGACAGTCCGTCTAGTACGGCGCAACCTCGTCTCTGGATGTCTAGCTGTTCGACGACCACAACTCCCAATGTTTTCGACGCCACTCGCCCTGTGACATCCAAGCCAAGAGGTGTTTGTCGATACTAGTGGGTTTTGACGATTTGCGCAGCGTAGCTATATTGACTTAGGGTCTGCTCAGTACCACGAGCCGTGGGTGTTATGCAGGCGATCGATGCAAGTTCCTCCACGGGCAGTCGGAACGGTTAACCCCGTATGACAAGAGCAAGATCTGCAGGTTCTACGCCTCGGGTTGGTGCAGGCATGGAGATAACTGCTGGTTCATACACGCTCAGCCCAACAAAGTGGGCTCTAGTGATAATGTAACAATGGATGAAGGGGAGGAGGACGAGTTATTGTGTTCAATATGTTACGACAAGCCAGTGACATTCGGATTGCTCGGTGAGTGCCCAAGGTTCTATGTCGACATGTTTACCCCTCGCATGGTATCACTGCTGTGTAGCAATGGACCATTGTCTTCTTGCATCCGGAAAACCTGCCTACCTTCTGGAGTCGTCGACTGATTCGCCATTCACAGTTGGTTGTAGTCATGTCTTCTGCTTACCGGTGCGTAAAGTGCCTACCAGTTTGCCGCAGTATGTTTATACCACATCATCGGCTCTAGTGCATCAAGAACTGGCGTGGCTCCGAGGGCAAGTCCGCAGATATGGTCGAGGCTGGTACTACTAAGACATGCCCGATGTGCCGCACTTCTTCCCGATTCGTGACACCGTCGACGTTGTTCTACACGGAGGGAGATCCCAAGAAGGCCGAAACGATTGAGAAGTACAAAGCCAGTATGGCGCGTATGAAGTGCAAGTAAGTGGGAGACCCTTCGACTGGTTTTGCGAAACTCATACACGTATAAGGTACTTTGAGGGTTCTCCAGCGAACGAACGTTTCTGTCCATTCGGTAAAGAGTGCTTCTACAAGCATGAGAATGAAGACGGAACACCCTACACTTTTGGCCGAGGAGCAGAACATTACATGAGGGTAGGCACCAGTAATTGAATCATCAGACAGTTACCCTCATGTTTTCGAGCTTAGCGACGTCGCTCCTGGACGGAACATGATGAAATTGGGTTTGCCACATGGGAGCGCGGTGGGGAGACTGGGTTTGAAGCAATGTTGACTCGAATCACCCGTGTGTTCAGCAATGCTCATATGAGTTCACGGGACATGGTACGAATATTCCATAGGTTCGGCGACTGATCCCACTCATCTATCTTCATTAGCGGCGAGCTGTCCTCTCAAGCGTGGCGGTGTTTGGCGCTGACACCTTGCGTCCTATCTATCGTTTGGACGAAGACTCCAACGAAGATGATGAGGAATATCCGGCGACGTTGTCATCACCACAGTTCACGGACACAGAGCAGCCGTCGCATCCTTGGGGTGACTGGCATTCTGCAGCTGTCGACGAAGTCGTCATCAGCCCTCCACTAGAGTACGAGAACGGATCCGACATTTCTAGGTCGTTGTATCCATACTCCGTACCCACACCCAGCACCCCTCAATCCGCGGCTGGAGCGACTCTCGATCCGACCTCTCCGGTGTTTGTTCCGTCCTATCTTGACAGCTTGCGTCCCCTTCCCTCTGGGCCTCCCCGCTCGTCGGAGCCCGATGTGGACAATGATAACATGGATAGCGATCCGGTAATGGATCGTAGTTCTACCTCCCCTGGACCATCATTGTGGAATGCAGAGGGCCTCATGTGCGATTTGGCGGAACGACAACACATCATGGGGGAACCTTCACAAGCGAGCGACCCAGTCGTGTCGGAAACGTCATCCCTGTCATCTGTCGCTCCAGCCGAGTTGGACGCACGAACGGAGGCTGCTGAGCATGATAGTGACCCGCCGTTCATGACAGACGGTCGAGGCCGAGTTGTGTGGAGCAGCACGACATTGTCGCGAGGTCGCGAGGGACGTCGCGGTCGAGCGACATCATCCTCTGCAATTATCGTCCCTCACACCAAGTCAGCCCCTGACCTCTCCGCTGCTGAAGAGAGCTCAGACGAGGTCTTGCAACACGAACCACTTGGCAGAAGGTCATCCAGTCTGTCAGGAAGGCTTGTCCGCCAACGATCGCTTCCTTTGGTAGGCTCTAGTGCCGATGCTATGCGATCTGCAGAGTTTGTGACAGACGGACGCGGGCGCGTTGTTTTCGCTTCTAACAACCGGTGAAGGACACCAGGTATTATCCGCATTCAATGAATCATCATTTACAATCAACCCAGCCAATGGATGTTATGTTGGGCTCTCTTTACTGTTTTATGTAGGGAGTTTACCTTTGTCCTTGGATGTTGGGCTCTCTTTACTGTTATATGTAGGGAGTTTACGTTTGTCCTTGAACGCTCATTTCTCACTCCCTCCCCATAGCCTTCTGTTCACCTTTGCTTTCGCCCTTGCGCTCTCTTCCGACCTGTATCTCATGCCAATTGTTCACGCAAATCTGTGTATCATTAGTGTTCGGGAATCTCATTGGCTCGGTGTGCAGTTTGAAACATGCTCAGTACTAGTAGGCGGTTTTGTGAGGCGGCTCCGGGTACCTACGGTCAGACGCGTGTGGCAAATGTGACCAGTCAATTAGCGTTTGTGACCGCTTATGCGTGTTATGTTTTCATAGCGGGAAAGCCTTGTCGTTGCGCTTGCTCTCTGTCACGATGTCTGTGGAGAGAGAGGGAGAGTAGGATGAATAGATAATGTACAGATAACCATTGAGAACATTGACAAATACCGCCACCACAGTCATCGTTCACGCCACAAAAGCAGCTGTGGCCACGACCTTCATCCGCGTTAGCGAGATCTTCTATCACGGACCTCTCCCCTTTTTCAACGGTTGTATGTAAATTTATCGTAAGTACTTGAAACCCCAACACCTCCCCCGCATATAAACTGCGCTTGTCCTCTCCGAAGCTTCTTCAACACCCTCTGCCACCCCTTCGCTGAGGCTGATCTCTACTTGCCCCTCGCCGCCCTCGGTTCAGCCACCCACTCTCCCATGGCGCAGCAGAACGGTGATCAGCACTCGGAGGTCGCCGCGGAGTCATCCGGGAAACAGTCGAAGGAGGGTGGGGATAACCGTGCGCAGTCGTCATCTCCCGTTCCCTCCCCAGGTTCGGACGACAACGGGCGGAGAGGACGTTCCCGGACGCGTTCCCAAGCCACTCCGCGCGCAGACGACACCTACAAGCGTCGGTGAGGTGTTCATCGTGGCATAATGCGCGTCGTGCGCTGACCAGCAAGCGTCCAGAGGCTACCACGGCCTCATGTCGTCCTTCGGCAAAGTCTTTTATGTCGAGAAACGCTGGAAGCTCATTCGCGAGCTGGGTTCGGGTGCATACGGCTTCGTAATGTGTGTCGAGGTTTTGCAGGTATTTTCGTCCGTCTATGTTCTGAGCTTCCTTTGTTCTTTCCCCTCAGCTCCGCGGCGGATGAGATATCCGGGGAGCCTGTGGCGATCAAGATGGTCACCCGTGCGCTGGAGAAGGTCGCGCTCGCCAAACGTGTGCTCCGCGAGATCACGCTCCTCCGCCATTTCGCACACGAGAACATCACTGGCCTCATCGACGTGGACTGCTCGCCTGACCTGAGTGAAATGCAAGTGTTCCAGCACTCGCGTTGCGTGCGGTGAAGGCTGACGGTCCGCCACAGATATATCTTCATGGAGGTTCGTTGTGTGCTTGCCTTGTGTCGTGTGAACTCACGTCTGATAAACCAACGTGAAGCCTATGGAAGGTTCGCAACGCTCCGTCTATCTATACTTCTCTAGTCTCTTGTGATCCTAAGTCTTCCACAGCGGATCTGCACCAGATCATCAAGTCAGGACAGGCGTTGACCAACGAGCATGTCCAGTACTTTGTGTATCAGATTCTGCGAGGTCGGTCTTTACTGCTTTAACAGAGCGTTCTCCGGACTAAATTATCGCAGGCATGAAATATATCCATACAGCATCCGTGGTCCATCGTGACCTCAAGCCTGGCAATCTGCTTGTCAATGCGGATTGCGAGCTCAAGATATGTGACTTCGGTCTGAGTAGAGGCTTTGATTCCGCGCCAGACGGGAATCCCACCCTCATGACGGAGTACGTTGCCACGCGGTGGTACCGTGCACCTGAGATCATGCTTGTGTATAAGTAGGCCCCTCCCCTTGAATTCTCTGAATTCGCCTGACCCCCAAGATCATGCTTGTGTATAAGTACGCCCCTGCCCTTGAATTTTCTGAATTCGCCTGACCCCCGGCCCAGGGCATATAACACAGCAAGTTAGTCGCTGTTTACCCTCGATTGACTGGCGCGACCTAACTGGAAGTATGGCAGTCGATGTCTGGTCAATAGGTTGCATTATGGCTGAACTTCTAATGGGGAAACCATTATTTAAGGGCAAAGAGTACGTACTGATATGCGCCGAATGGTCGATTGGAAACAGCACTGACATTACACAACAGCTACGGTTAGCATGCATGTCGGATGGTGTATCCCAAGGCTTTAACAATTTAGTTTGCAGTTGACCAGTTGAATAAAATCCTCGATGTGGTCGGTATGTTGATCACCTGCCAGAGCTGCGTGTTCTCGCTCATTGTGACATAGGAACGCCTGATAACGAGGTTATCACCCGCATAGCAAGTCCCAAGGTCAGTCTGATGATCAGGTAAACCCCTGGCATTGCTCATGTGACTCTCAGGCGCAAGCCTACCTACGTTCATTGCCTCACAAGAAACGAGTGCCATTCGAGAAACTGATTCCGACCGCTGATACCCAAGGTATGACTGGATATCTTGGGTACCCCACCCATGCCCACATTCACCATCTGTCCAGCTGTCGACCTCCTTACGAAATTGCTCGTATTTGATCCTGCTTCTCGTATCACCGTACAACAAGCTTTAGAGCATTCATGGCTAGCATCGTACCACGACGTCAGCGATGAGCCTGAATGCCCAGAAATCTTCGAGCGCTGGTGCGAGATCGAAAAGCTCGAGACATTGCCACAATTCCGCGAAGCCATTTGGGACGAGATTCAAGACTACCGCAGGGAAGTTCGGAGCGTATACTTCGACACACAAGCATCATTAGAACGGAGCCCGAGCCTAAGGCGGCAACCACGAGACACGACATCTTCTCCTCCAGAAGAATTGATGTCGCCATTCGAGTTTAAGTCCCCTTTGGAGGCTAGTCGCGTGCAATCTCCGGACTCCGTTGGTGGGCGCGAGATCCTCTCTCCAGATTCGACCACTCTGGCCACCGTCGCTGAGACCGAGTCCATCACCGCTGACGACCTTCCGCTACCGTTAACACTTGCCGAACGCTCGTCTGAACGTTCATCGCAAGCTGCAGACCCCGTCATGGCCTACATGCGACGATCGAGCTTCATGCAACCGTCACGAACGAACTCCATGTACTCGACCTATGCTGGCCGTAACCGCCACTCCGTCGCGTATCCCCCCGAGAGCCGCAACTCGCTTGAGCGCGGGCCCGGACCAGGGCCAGAGAGCAGCGTCGCGTTCCCGACACAGGAGTACGTCGTGCCCGCGCGGTCACGGACAGCCTCCATGTTCGGCGACACCGCCACGCGCAAGCTCCTGCGCACACTCTCGACCGTGTCGATATACGAGAGCGGAGAGGGTCTGGCGGGCGGACTCGCGGACATTGCGCCGATCGGGAGATACATTGTTGAACGGGACGAGGCGTTGCCTTCAGAGATGCCGCAGGAGCTGGAGTCCCAGTCCCCTCCGCAGCCACAATCCCACAAGTCGCAGGAGGAGCGGAAGGAGGGGCGCGACAAGGCCCGCTTTCACATAGAGGAATGAGGTTAGCTCTTCTTGGAAACCAGAAACTCGATGTGCTTAGTGCTTGAGGATAGAGAGTGGAGTCACGCTTCAGATAGAAGGCTGATGTATCAGTTAATCTTGTATTTGTGCATATACGGCTCTCAGTATATAGATAGACACGCATGCATGTCACGGACTGATCTCACAAATAGTAAATAGAATGCTTGGTAGTGGTCATTGCGTTGAGAGGTTACAATTCACAAGTCTAAGTGCTAGTAGTACTCGCGCTGCTGATACTCTGGCTGCCTGTGATGGACCAGGGTGCCCCTGGATTCTCCGACAACAGGAGGGTACGCTCGACTAACGTATCAAGGTAATGACGAGCGACCCCAAAGGCAAGCGAAGAAGCGGTAGTAAGTACTAGAACCTCTTCAGTCAGTGCTACGTTTCTATGCTAATGCTACGGATGCGGTCTTAACGCTATGAATCGCCCAATTTTGTCTTCAGTTCTGCAAAGACGAGGTTAGAACAGTGGTCGGTACAGACACCAAGAAATGACCCACTGTCTATGATGTCCAGATACGCGATACTCGCTGGGCTATCAGGATATTCATCCAAGAAGCTGACACCGTAGTCGGCACTCTTCCCTATTCGAGGATCTAAAGGAACAGCGCCGAGAAACTCCACGTTCATATCCTGCGCTAGCCGCTTGCCACCCCCTGTGCTGGGCTTGAAGATTTGCGATTCCGTCTTGCAGTTCGGGCACACAAAGCCCGACATGTTCTCTACGAGGCCGAGCACGCGGATCCCGACCTTCCTGCAAAAGTCGATCTCACGCCGCACGTCCTGAAGGGCAACCTCCTGTGGGGTTGTGATGACCACCGCACCGTCGATCCCGCTTTCCTTGAGGTACTGCACGATGCTGAGGTGTTCATCGGACGTTCCGGGAGGAGTGTCAATGACGAGATAGTCGAGGTCGCCCCAGTCAACATCCTTGAGGAACTGGGAGATGAGGCCATTCTTCTTTGGGCCCCGCCACATGACCGCATCTTTCGAGGAGGGAAGCATGAAGCCGACGGACATGACCCCGAGATTGTCTTGTACGTATACAGGTGACCAGCCTGATGATGAGGCGTGCACTTGTTCGGAGGCGATGCCGAGGATTGTGGGTATTGATGGTCCGCAGATATCTACGTCCATGATTCCTGTCTAGTCGGGCGGATGAACCCCTCAGCATCGTAGGAGGTCAACGCGTTCGAAAGAACGCACCTGCAGTTGCTCATCGGCTGCGAATGCCCAGCCAAGCTGGGCGGTGAACGTGGACTTGCCAACGCCTCCTTTGCCTGACAGGACCAGGATCTTTCGCCTAACACTGGCCATGCGGGCGCGGACGAGGGGAAGCGCAGGGTCAGGACCTCTCGCTTGTCCAGATGCACATATATCTTGGTTCGCACATCCGTTGCACGCATCTGCTTTCCCAGCGAGTTCGGATTCTGTGCCCTATGAGGGTCTAAGAGACCAAACGTGCAGTATAGTAGTGATGAGCACATACTGGACAATGCTCTGGAGCATTTGCGGGCACTGATAGGAGGTCCGGTGTAGGCACTGCTTGCTGCAAAGCAATCATTAATTTTGATTGTTTCAACTTGCTGTCTACGAAGGTTCTAAGCAGGAGAAGACCGAGAGTGTCAGGGAAAGGTGGGCAAGACGAGAGAGCAAGTCCGACTTCTTCGGAGTAGGCGATCGACTTTGTCCATCAATACCATTTACATTACTTGGGCTCCCCGATATATCTAATCTAATCTCCTCCACATCAATACCATTTACATTACTACTTGGGCTCCCCGCTCTATCTAATCTAATCTCCTCCACTGAAAGTACTGTCACGGTAGTACTCCTGACAGTACAAACTAACTCTCTTCCCTCTCTTGACTAGCGTTCCGTACTACGCCGATCATCGCTGAAGAACGTCCTTTACGGTGCGCAATCTCACAGGAAAAAAACGTCGCCTACTCTGCTGACATGATCCGCTAGGCCTGGTACACCTACTAACCATGGATGCGCAAACCATCGCACTCCCCATCTGTACAATTCAACACGACTTTCAATCAGTCGTGGGGGAAGTACTCGACGGTTTGGTCCCCGATGACAAGTTTTGGATCTCCTGCTATAAGATCGGAGAGCCGTCTGTGCATGGAAAAGCTTCTGCGGCCCTGGACGAACGAAATCGCGGCCTCGTCCTCTATGAAGGATATGGTGGCGTAGAATTCAGAGAAAATAACAAGGTAAGCACAGTATACCTCATGCAAAGTCCACAGTTGAGCATGCGAACCAGCGCGCATTTTATAGAATGCGTATATTGTTTCGTGTCCATCCCTGGACATCCCAGAAACACGCCTTGCAATTCCGAGTACTTCGTACCCCTCCCCTCCGGATATGCGCAAGGTGCATAAGTCCCTAAATAGTCTTCTGCTAGTCTCTAATACTCGCATTACAGTCCACACAGATTACCGCTTTTGACGTCGCACCCGACGGTTCTCAATATGCTACCGGTTACCATGATGGCTCAGTGCACATACGACCGACATCTTTCCCAGACACTGCAGCCTCCGCGACGAGCAAGACTCACCTCAGCACCGTGACCTCCCTACAATTTTTCCCGTCGTCCCGTGTGGTGCTTACTTCTGGTGGGGACTTCACATTGTCGATTTTACCCGCCGATCCTCCCGAGTCCTCTTCATACACCACCACGAAAGTCAACGCTGCGCGCACCTTGCGTGGCCACACACGCGCTGTCACATCTTCAGGTATCATTGCTCGCGGTCGTAACGTCATATCTGGCTCCAAGGACGGCACCATCCGCCACTGGGATATCCCCACAGGCGCACAGATCCGTTCCTTCGCCACGGGCACAAATCGCTTCGTTCCCGTTCTATCCCTCAGCACCGGCGAGCACTGGAAAGGGGCCGACGAAACCTCCAACACGCACGCTGCAGATGCGAGTTCCGATCCACGCGAAGTAGAGACATCAGACAAGGTCGTGTTCTGCGCGCTGCAAGATGGCTCGTATGAGCTGTTCGACCTGCGCACCAAACGCGCCGAGTTTCGCTCTTCTGTAGGCCCCGCTGGAGCCCGTTCGGCTCTTCAAACCATCACGTATACTCCGGAGCACAGTCTCGTAGCGACGGGCTCGGCGTCAGGATTGATTACCCTCCACGACACTCGCAACCTTGATAGCATCCCCCTGGTCAGCTTTAGGAGGAACGAAGCGCCGGTGGAGGACTTGGTGTTCGTTAACCTCTCAAAAGGTATATTTTCCTTGGGCTCTCCAGCATCGGGCAATCCCACAGGCACAGCGGACGTCGGGCTCGCGATTGCTACGGAGGATGGGTTGCCGTACGTTGCCGAAGTGCGCCCAACAGGGCCCAGGGTGCGTGCCGAACTCGTTGGCACAGATTGTGATGCCGTGCGCTTTGTGCGAGCCATTGACCGTGAAGTATGGACTGCCTCGGACGATGGTGTTGTCAGACGGTACACTTCGTAATGTGCATATAGGTGCAAAACCAGTATCGACCTCCTGCGCAAGTTTATCTATACAGCTGGGAATGGTCGACGATCGGGTACACTTCGTAATGTGCATACAGGTGCAAAACCGCTATCGACTTCCTGCGCGAGTTCATCTATACAGCTGGGACTGGTCGACGATCACTGCAATCTTTCGTTTCATGACTCGGGAATTTTGACAAGAGCTCTAACAGTCATTCATTGTAATTGTCGTGTATGATTCATACAGTCTAGTACCAATATTACATGGATCTATGGGAACCGCAGCTGAGTGACGATATCATCCTTTTCTGCGCATGTTTGGTCTGAGGCCGGGTCGTGTTACTGAAGGAAAGAAGATGGGTGCGATGTTTGGAAACCCTAAGCTGCGCGAGCGCTCAGCTTGTGCACCTCCTCCAGGAAGTCTAGCAAGCAGCTGGCGCTCCATGCTTGGGTGTTACAAGAATCGCGGCAGTACTCTCCGTCCTTGTTCGTCAGCTCAGGTAGCCCAACCCAAGGGTCTTTCTGGATGTGCTCGCGAGGTTTCAGGAGGATGCGATGGAGATGATGAAGAGTTTCGGCGGGATCCTAGGACTCAGTATTAATACACTGGCAGCAGACACACAGTATGTTCCTCATTAGACGCACCTCCTTGCCCGCTCCAACCTTGGTATCGAAGAATAGGTATGCACGCAAGTAATAGCCGAGAGGCCAGCCCCATTCAGGTCCCTTTGGGAGGGGTGATTAGTGGCAGAGTCAAAAGCAGAAGATGGTGATATATACATACTTGATGATAATTCCAACCCTTCGCTACAGCCATCTCGGTGCCGTCATTCGCGTTGTCGTAGTACGGTTGATATTGTAGGTCTGAGGGGTCAAGCGTCTTCATGCCCAGAGGGCCGCGCAATATCTTGTCTGCGAGCTTGAGAGCACCCAAAGCATGTTCTGGATCGAAAAGCTCTGGGGCTACCGTCATCGCGATGGGGAAGTTGGGGCGGAACTGATAGTCCGACCATGCCCTGTCAGAGGGAGTACCGTAGACATCCTTGTAGATGCCACGACGGTTAATCATGCTCGGATCGACGTTGTAGTGGGAATCCTCGCTGGGTTCTACAAGAACGTCAGACGGCGCGCGATCGACTGTGATCTTGGTTGGACTGACCAGAAGGCACATAGTAACATTTCTCGAACGACGCCTGGATTAAGTCGCTCCACTCCTTGTAGGTTACAAGTCGCTTGCTTCCGTCGACTATACGTGAGATCAGCGATGTTGTTACTGCAAGGCATATACAACCGAGGAACCCACTTTCGGCTTCTACTCCCTGATATGGGAACTTGCCAGCGGTAGACAATTCAGCCAACCAACGAAGTGTGCTCTTCAAGAGACCTGTGATTTCAACTGGTGCACCATCGCGCGGCGTACCCGGAAGACCCTTGTTCCCAGCACTCTCGGACTCGCCCATCTTGTCCATCCATGTCCCACAATTATAGCGGTTACCGCCGTAAATCAAGCCAGTTATCCAATCGACCTTGATCTCAATATTGAACCCCTCGTCCTTCATCTGCATGTCGAGGTTGGGGCCGGCGTTGTGTTCACGGAAAGATATACCGGTAGCGTGACGTTGGAGGATCTCCTGGATGATCTCAGCGATAGTGCTCGAGTATGAATACGCGCGATCGTCGTTCCAGGGAACCCAGGTGTCGTCCTTAGGGAAACGACGCTTTACCGATTCTGCGAGTATTGAAAGGCCATCTGGAGCGCTGTTAGTGTAGTCCTGGATGTTTTGCAGCATCCACCATGGGGAATCACGCGAGTTGTACCTAAAATGCTAAAAGTCAAACCAGATGTTGCAAAAGAGGTGCATGAACCTACCGAGGGCTCCGCAGAGAATCCAGCAGGTTCGGAATGAGCCCGTGCTTCAGCGTCGAGGCAAACGCGAGTATGTGGGCTCTCGCTGCCTCGAAGTTTCCTGTGGTGAGAAATAGACCGCGCAGCGAGATGAACACATCTCGACCCCAACAACGTGCCCAACCAGCCGTGAAGTGCGGCAGCCCAGCTGCCAAGGAAGGTGTGGGCTTGCCTGGGTCGAGGGAAGCCGATGAGACCTGCCCGTACATCTGGATAGAACATAGCGCCAGGTTCTGAGTGAAATCGTGTCCGCTCGAAACGAAATTGGAACATTGCTCAATTGCGACACGGCGGGCAGCTTTGTACGCTTCCGAGATGATGATCGCGAAGTACTTGGGTCGCAAGAAGGGCGGAACACTCTTCTTCACGCGCTCTAGCCTCTCTTTTAGCCATTTCGCCGGTTGTGCGAGGTTTGGAAACACATCGACTTGCCTAAGAGGTTGCGTCAGTATGTATATGTGTAGGCGCATTCAGAACGAACCTAGACAGGCGACTGTGAATGTAGTCAAAAGCCCATGTACCCTCACGGAGGTGACTGCAAAGCGGATGCCCTAGATCATTGTACCGCATGATATGTCGGAGAGGATGCATCCAACCCTCAAGACCGCAATAGACTAAGTTTCCAATGCCTGGAACAGAATACGTCCCAATCTCTCCATCACTGGCGTCTCTCTCTTCTCCCTCAGCACGATGAAGTACTACATTCAGATCAACGAGCCCAAGGTCACCAAATGCGGTTTCCGCGCCTTGCGAGCAAAACTCGTCAAGACTGCTATCAAGACCCTGAAGTTGCGTCTGTAAAACCATGAAGCTCCCGGGAGGGAAGTACTCAGGAACAACGATCTCAGCAAATGGACCTTCGCCGTCGAGACCCTGAGGCACGACGACCTCCGGCATATCTACAAGTTTGCCGGGAAGTCCACGGAGGGTGTGCGGATCATTATGGACATCGTAGGAGGAAAAGTCGATGTGAGCGCCGTAGATAAATCTCGCCTTGGTGCTCCTGAGTTTGATCGGTGTGACTATCAAGAAATGAGCACATGCACCCTGGATCTTGTAATGACGAATCCAACATACTATGACCTCTGTCCTTGGATCCCTTACGGAACGCCGTGTGGGCCACGAGAATGTATCCTTTGTGTGTTTGAGGTTGCACACGGTGAAGCACAATGTACTGTGAAATACGCGGTCAGACAACGCACACAACACACACGATGAGGCTCACATCGCCCTCCTGGTGAACGTGTCCCTCCTCATAGCCCTCTAAAGCCATCTCCGTATGAAGTGCATTCAAAAGTCTCTTCGCTTTCGCGATACCGCTCCGTTCTCCTTGACCGGTCACTTCGTATTTCCTCTTCTCAGCGACGAGGTTCAGAAGTTTCGGATAGAGGTCATCAAACCCTTTGACGGAGCCGATAGCAGAGAATGAAAAGGTGATCAAAGCGCCAGTGGAGAGTGCGTCCTCCGCGGACCGTTTGTGAAGATACGACTCGTTGTCGTGAGTGAGATCGAAGAAGAGTGCATGTGGGACCGAGCCGTTGTGAGGAATGACTATACAATCCCGAGTCGGGCCCTTGCCAGTTGGCGGAGGGAGTTCACCCTTGGTCATCATGCATGCACCGTCCATCGAACCTAGGGAGTCCGTGCGAGTGAGTAATAGCACCTGTCGGTGAGAAGCAAACATACCAATTGGTTTTCCGAGGCCGTGACGATAGAGAAGTCTCGAGAACTCTTTAGGATCCCATGCGTTCCCCGCCTCTCGTATCAAGCTGTTGATTCCCAGCCGGCTCACAAAGAGTGTATCCATCTCCTCGCTACCTGTGAACAACTCCGCACAGACGTAGAGATTGGGATTTACAACGCGTGCGGCATCCAAGAGGGTTACGCCAACGTGCAGCGGAGTGGAGTGGCAGTTGTCGATTCTGAAGCCGTCAAAGGTACTGGCTAAAGAGGTGACGTACTTCGTCATGTACTCCCATAACCAGGGGTTGAAAGATGGTCCGTCCCCATAGCGCAGCTTGACGCAGTCACCCCAGACAATCACCTCTCGTCGCAGATATGATTTTGACGGCCAGAGTGCGAAGTTCTGCAGTGGATCGGCAGCCCAGATCCACCCGTTGTTAGCGAGCGAGTAGGTTGCGGAATTATCCTTCCTGAGCCTGGTGAAGTACGGCTCTACAAGTGGCACTCTGGATTGGGATGTTAGAAGGGCGAATGCAGGACAAAGGAAGCGCACTGACTCCCTCGTGATTGGACCTAATCTAGGGCCATGCTCCTCCAGACGCGTATACTTCAGCCGATTGCGGATGTGATCCATGGCTACCTTGGTGTCTTCGTTCCACTCCTCGTATAGGGGTACATTAAGCACGTCGACCACTCGAAGCCACGCTTCGGCCAGAGCATCGCTGTCTTCGAGATTCACAAAGGCAGCTTTTACGAAACCAGCAGCAATCGGTCCAGGTACATGTGAACAGAACCGCTTCTCCAGTTTCTTGAATCCTTCAATGTGACCTGATGCCCGCACAATTTCCGCTAGCTCAACGACAGTCTTGTTCGCGACGTTAACTCCGGACCATGGAATAATATCCTGCTTGTCCAGCGCCTCTTTTATCGCCGCTCGTTCACTCTTGACGTCGAGCACATAGTACTGCCACATGTTGCGCTCCTTGAGGTAGTTGTCGAAGGCATCGACCAGCTGCGCAATGTCTTGTTCTGATGTAACGCTTGTCGGGAGACCAACCGATTGCAAGATACCAGAGAATTCTAGCATAGCACTATCGAGTTCGAAAGCCGGAGTGAGATGCGGGGTGTTTGCCGGACTGTAGCCTGTATGATGGATCAATAAACTACACGTACAGTACGTCAACCCTTCCCTCTCACCTGCTTCTGGATGATCCACAAGCCATGGGCTATCATTGGCAGTGTGGTTCAGCACGACATCCGTCAAACTGAGCAGTCCGTATTCTTCTCTTGCGGCTTTCAACACCTGTTCCAATTGCGCCTGGCCACCGTCCGAACCGACCTTCTTGTTTGGGAACATCGAAGGTTCGTAGACGAGCTGATTACGAATAGAGTAAGGACTGTCGCTCTCGCCACGTTCCTGAAGTGGCGTCCAATGAATCATGTTGTAGCCTCTTGCGCTGGATTCCGCAAAATAGTCACGCCAGACAGGCGTGGGACCCATCCATTTCGAAACCAGGGTAATTATGGAGAGTCCATCAAGAGGGAGCTCAACGTAGTCAGACTTCACGGAAGAGCCATCCACAGCGACAGCACCGCCAGATGAAAGGATGGGGGTTCGCGCCTTGGTACGAAGAACCGGATCTATGTTGAAATAACCCTCTCGTCCCTTGACACGGGCGCCAGGTGTGTCGCCGTCGTATTCCACCCAATACGTGAAGGCGCCAGCATGCGAGATGGGTAAGTCGATCTGGATCGGAGAAGAGAAGTCGGTGGGAAGTCTGAGGTACACTTGATTGAGCTCCATTGTGTTGTATGCAAGGAGTGACATACCTCCGCTCGGCAAACCGGTCTCGCTGGAAGCGGCCTCCGTCCAACGGGAAATTGGTCTTGAATACACCATTTCGACTGGCAGGTGTACCAGCATCGAGAGAGACTCGCACGACATATGGGACATATGCGGGCGGAAGGCGCATATACTATGTGAACGCGTCAGCATGATGCTTCCAGTAGGCTGTTTGAAGTGAATGCAAGAGATTGTGTAGGGACGCATATAGAGAGGTAAGGTGTGGAGAAGGGTACTCAACGGCTCGGTCTTTGTTGGGACCACCATCAGGATCCAAACGCAGCTCGTATACGCGGATAGGCTGTTCTCCCTTGCCAGATGCTGATTCGAAGAACTCGATGCCCTCGTCCGCCGGAGTCTTGGGTGTCTTAGGTGTCTGTGGCGAGGTTCCGTTCAGATCCGCAGGATTAGTCTTTGGGATCGTGACAGGAGTGACGCCGGCCGCCTTTGCCTTTGCCTTCTTCGCTGCCTTGGGCATGGTGAGAGTGTATGATAGAGATGATGAGGGAAGGAGAGAAGGAGAAAGCGCGGCGATGGATGTGCCGCGTTATATAGAAGGTCTGGACGCGGGCGCATTTCGTCTCAAGATGAACGTCTAAGTTGGGGAACGGACGATCCAATCAATCATCTGTTCATGACGTCACGCATCATTAGCACGGAGGTTTGCGAAGCACGTGAGATCAGCGTCTACACTCACATAGGGCGTCTGTGGATCCTCACCTTCGCCACCACATCCGAGACGATGACTTTGAAGCTCAAGCCAAGTCCCTCGCCTCCCGCATCTCCGTTTTCATGGGATATCGCTCCACCCTCGCCACCCGTACACGAGCATCCAGACCGCCCGCCCTCACCGCCTACATCATGGTTATCTGCCCGCGACATGAAAGTGTTTGGTGCAGAACCACTCGTGCAGGAGATTGGCGTCGTGAAGTGTAAGGATTGTCATAAGGCGGTCCTTCGCAGTGCCATACTAGAGCATGGAGGTATGTTTTACGCATTCCCGAGCCACCCATTGCTTCATGAATGCTAGACAACTGCGTGAAGATCCGGAACGGCGGGAAGAAAGGCGCTAAAGGAAAGGCTGCAGATGTCGAAGGTATGTTTTGGGGACATGAATTGCCTTCGGGCCTAAGCTGACATACGCCATGAGGCAGACAAGAAGGGAAAGAAACGAAAGGCTGAAGATGAGGTCCCCAACCCAGACGACCCCAGTGCGCCTAAGACGAAGAAGCAGGCGCGGAGTCGTGTCAAGGGGCCTGTCGACTACGACAAGCAGTGCGGTGTCATCAATGACAAGGGCCTCCCATGCTCTCGCTCCCTCACCTGCAAGTCACATTCGATGGGTGCCAAGCGATCTGTTCAAGGCCGCTCCAAGCCATACGACGAGCTGCTCCTCGAATGGAATCGCGCTAACAATCCGAACTGGGTTGAGCCAGTCAAGAAGGAGAGCAAGGCGGAGAAGAAAGAGCGGAAGGAGCGCGAAAAGGCAGAGAAGAAGCGGCTCGCGATGGAAGCGGCAGCAGCAGCTGGTGTCGACGTGAACAAGAAGACTACAACCGCTATCCCGGGCGGGACCTCGAAGAAAGGGAAGAAAGCGACCGCTGCAGCGGCGGCGGCGGCTGCTGCAGTGTCGGCGGCTGCGCATGTCGGTCCAACGGATGATGTGTACGAGAATCTAGACGACGTCGACTCCGAAGGCGAGCTCGATTCACTCGTGCGTGCTGTGCGGACTTCACGCGATCGTGGTGTTATCGGCACTCCACTGGCGGTACCGTGCGACGTGAGCTCTTGGTTCGTTGCTCGACGGGAGCGTCTGCGGACTTGTAATCAACTGCTTGCGAATGCCCTCATGCCATCGCGGAACGCTGCCATGCCTGTGGTTAGTCGACTGACTTAATCAGAGCCGCCCGATCGTTGTTGGTGTGTATTTCTTTGTTCCAACACCATTGTCCCTCAACGTCATTCAGTTTTCCTCTCTCGCTGGACAGAGCGTACTCTTGGATGAATGCTTGGACTCTGTACAGTAGGTATCTCTGCAGTGTTCCAGAGTGTAGAGTCATGCGACAGCACTCATAATTCGGAACGTCCCATGGCCATTAATGAGTTGCTATACACCAACTTCCTTGTGCGCCCTTCACATATAAGCAGAAGATCCCTCCCCCACTGTCCACGTCACCCAACGTCTTCATGCAGATCCAGCACTTGGTCGTGGTAGCCTTGCAATGAAGATGAATGTTGACCAAAACGAGCCAACTTCAAGCGCCATGAGCGCCTAGAGGAGTTGGTTCGGAGGCGAACAGCAGTGAGGCGGCTGACCGCGGGCCTGTCAGCCTCTCCGAAGAAGCCGACTAATACGCCCATAACACAAAACGCATTCCAAACATATGCTCTGCATTCGCACCTTATCCTCGTTCTATTGACATACGGCCATGGCTGACGCTGACTCACTGCAAGATTTTCCTCGCTTCAAGAAGTGCGATGGCGACCCCAAGATGATCGGTCTGTGGAAAGTGGGCCGAACGATTGGGAAGGGCAGCTCCGGTATGTACTTGAGCAGCGGTAGTACCGTCATTCGTCACGCTGAGAACCGCAACAGGCCGTGTTCGTCTCGCGCGACACTCTAAGACCGGCCAGTATGCCGCGGTCAAGATCGTCTCCAAGACCGCGCTCCTCAACTCCCGCATGTCTATTCACAGTCTCGGCGACGAGGCAGACCGCATCCTTCACAGCATCGAGCGCGAGATAGTCATCATGAAGCTTATCGAGCACCCTAACATCATGCGTCTCTACGACGTCTGGGAGACTTCGAGCGAACTCTACCTCATTCTAGAGTACGTTGAGGGTGGCGAGCTCTTCGACTACCTGTGCAGCAAGGGTCGTCTCTCCACTAGCGAGGCCAATGGCTACTTCCAACAGATCATCACCGCGATAGACTACTGCCACCGCTTCAATATCGCGCACCGCGACCTCAAGCCAGAGAACCTACTCCTTGACCGCGACAAGAACATCAAGGTCGCCGACTTTGGCATGGCAATCTGGCAGGGCGCCGGCAACATGCTCTCTACCGCGTGCGGCAGCCCCCACTACGCCGCGCCCGAGGTCATTATGGGTAAGGCGTACAATGGCACAGCGTCAGACATCTGGTCATGCGGTGTTATTCTATACGCGCTCCTCGCCGGTCGCCTCCCCTTCGACGACGAGGACCTACAGACGCTCCTCGAGAAGGTCAAGATTGGCAAGTTTACAATCCCGAGCGACATGGATCCCCGCGCTCAGGACCTCATCCGGCGCATGCTGCAGAAGGATGTGAAGAAGCGCATTACAATCCCCGAGATTCTCCGTCATCCGTTCTATACGAGCCAGAAGCCTAAGCCAATGAAGTGTGACGTACCGAAGCTCAGCGAGATCGCACGTCCACTCACAAGCCCGAACGACCTCGACCTCGACATATTCGCCAACTTGCGTACGTTGTGGCCTGGAGCGGAAAACGAGGAGATCAAAGCTCGCCTGCTGGATGAGAAGCCCTCGTGGGAGAAGGGTGTATATCATTTATTAGTCCAGTATCGCGCGAAGCACCTCGAGAACTACGATGAGGACGAAGAGAAGCTGCAGGCAGAGAAGCGCGCGAAGAAACGTAAGGCGAGGCGCGCGGCGGAGGTCCAGGCGAGGGAGCAGGCATTGGCGGACCTTCCTCCACGAGCAGGTCCACCAACACCATCACGAGCAGCAGGTCGGAAGGGACTTCCACAGAGATCGCCATCGCCATCCCCAGCGCCGGCTCCTAGCCACCTGCTAGACATTCCTCTGCTTTCCATCGCCATCCCCAGCGCCGGGTCCTAGCCACCTGCTAGACATCCCTCTGCTTACATTAACCCCACAACCCTCATCGACTGCTGCGTCAACGACCGCGACTCCGGAACCTTCTCTTCGTTCTCCCCGTCCTCACCCACCCCTTCCACCAATACAGGTGCCGAAAGTCGAAGATGAAAGGGTGCAGCAATTCCTGCACCAGATTGCTGAACACCTTGCAGCCATGCAAGGGGGTGGGACACAAATCGATGCAGCCGACTATGACCAGCTTTTATCACCCCTGACTAGCATCACTCCTCCCGCGCCGCTGCGCAACTTCGGCAATCTCATTAAGACGCAGGCGAAAGCTGAGGACGATGCAGAAGACCCGTTCTGCATTGTCGAGGTTCCTCGTGAGGAGACCAGACCTCTTAGCATCCGCAGACGCGTCCCTCCGAGCTCGGACAAGGAGAATACCTCTAGCGCAGCTTATCTCACGGTTGACACCAGCGCTCCTGACCGCAAGTCCTCGCTCAGGAGCAACACGACTGCAGGATCTTCCAGCACCGCGTCTTCCTCTAAGCGCGTTCAGCTTCTGGAGCCTCCGAGCGCGCGAGGACGACTCAAGAAGCGGCGCATTCCTTCGCCCTCATCGCCTGCATCAGCGTTCTCTGAGGGGTCGTTTGTGCTGCCTTCGACGCCGAAGCGGCGCTGGATCGGCGCGCTCTTCCGCATCAAGCCCACAAGCTACCGTCTGCTCTCGACACAGGACGCGGAGCACACACACGCGACCTGCAAGCGGGTGCTCGAGGACATGGGCGTATCCGTCTCCACGGGACAGTACGTCTCTGGCTCGAACGCACTTATCCTGCCGTGTTCACTGGCAGACTCGCGCGAGCGTGACACCGACAGCGTGTTGGCGGCAGTGCGTGGGGTGCGCTTCCGAGTCGAGATTGGGAGGCCGAACGCGGCGCATACGCGTGCGGGATATGCGGTGCTGATGCAGTTAATACTGGAGAAGGGCACAGCGAGCACAATGAAGCTGATCTACAACCGGTTAAGGAGGGAGTGGGATCTGGACAGTCCCCTTATCCCTTTTGACAGCGTGTCGACAAGGGAAAACGATGATGAGAGGTTTGTGGAGGTGGTTTACGATAATTGAGGTAGAAACGTGCCGTGCTGCAGTAACATTCAGCAACGGACATTGGTCATAGATTATGGTGCTTAGCTTCACATAAGACAGGTGGAACTATTCCTTGCACACGATTCAGGGACGAACGTCATGTATTGGTACATCTAGCACAATCATCTAGAACCTGCCTTTGTTTGTCAGTTGCGAGAGCTCAAGATGTTACCAGGAGACCTAGCTGGGCGAATGATGCACCTGCTACAGTAGGACAGCGGAAGCGAAAAGGAATTCATACACCGTCCATCATTTGAATCGTTGAAGAAAACCTCGACGACGGTTCAAGTAGAAAAGATGCTTCGTCGGTGTCCATGCTTCGGCTTTGTTCTTCAGCGAGATCTTGTCGGTTCGACGTTTCTTGCTTGAGAAGAGGGTGGTGACCCGGTCGTGAAAGGACGACGGTCTCGGGGGATGTACTGGATATCCGGATGAAGCGCAATTGTTGGACGTATGCACCCTCTGCTTGGTCCCATTTGCGAAACAGTTCGACATTGACAGGGTGTGTGAGATCAATGACCTCTGAATGAATCCTTAAGATTGACAATTTCTAGGACATGGGAAGTACTTGTACAGACTCACCTATGCCAGTGCGATATATCTCGCTTTCTCGCATCTTCTGGTCCTCCAGGTTCTGCTCCTTCACGCTCTTTGGTCTCCCTTTACGACGTGATGCCCTCTCCGCCTCAATATCCTGGTCATGTCGTGCTAGCCATATATCTCGTACAACGAAATGGAGTTCTTCCAATGTAAGCTCACCCTCCGGCGGGAGAGCATAATAGAAGAAGTTGTATATGCCGACTGCATGCGGGCACATAAGTAAGATCAGCCCGACTTGAGGAGATCTCCTCTCGTCTTCTTACCTTGCGAGCCTTGCTTTTTATACCGCTCTTTCGAAAGCTCAACGAGCTTGCTTTTGCGCAATTGGGTACGGACAAGTTGACCGGCTTTACGAGATTGCGGGTGGAATAGCTTCTCTTTCTTCGCACCTGTGGACTTGCCCCCCTTCGCCTTTGACGATGGTGCCATGTTTAGGCAAGAAGCTCAGTAGTCACTGGAACTGAAGAAGAAAACAGAGTGACTTGTAGGAAATTCTGAGAGGAGATCGGATACATCCGAGTGGATTCAGATCTAGAGTTTGCGCCCACGTGGAGTGCATTTGTGGTTGTTGCCAGTGATTAAATCTGAACCGTTCGTCTCGTATAACATTGTCGTTAACTTCCAAGCTCAAAGACTGCTTGCTATATGTTATCCCAGTTGTCGTGCGCGCTCCTCTAGACAGTTTCACTTCCGATCTCTGGCTACTTCTCAATGTCCCAACCAAGCTCTCCGGTGCTCAAAGCACGACGACAGTCCCATCGGCTCTACTCCAGAATGTTATATGGCGTTCTTGGGTTCTGTTTGAGCATCTGGTTCATCCGATTCGTGTTTTTCCATGACTGGAGCATTTACGATAGACCCTCTTTGCATAACTCTCATCATCAAAGCTTGGCCTCAGGACGCGTTCAGGTCACTGATGGCGGCGCCCGTCTCATCAACCAACTGCCATCGTTGGATTCTCCAGTCCCCGCTGAAGCGGCATCTGTCCAGCACTCTCTCCCAGATATTTCGCTCTTGAACGCTACTTCTCTCACTGTTGTCCTTCCAGTTATCTCATCTTCTATTCCAACCCTTCATTCGCGCTTGCACAGCTTCATTGGAACATCACCGATTCTTGCAGGAGTCATCTTGGTCGGTCATCAATTGCACCACCCACACATCAAGAAACTGCTCCGTCATATTCTTTCCCGATCGGACAACATCGACGTTGAATTTTCTATCAGTCCCTGGCCAGAAGGAATCGACCAAAGTGTTGCAGTGCTCCAAGCCTCTCAGCGTGTAATAACAGACTGGGTTCTTCTTGCAGACGAGTACGGCCTCGATGGCTTGGACACAAGTACACGCGATGTACTCATGCTTACCACTCCACCTGCTGTCCCACTGCCTATCGGTCCCCGAGGCTATCAATTCCATATGGATGGCGTACACTGTTTGGACGCGTCCTCTTCCCTCCAGAAGGCAGCGTATCTGGTCCCACCCTTCGTCATGCCTACATCTTTGCTTCCTTCGTCCACTACTCTTGGAGTTTCCCGTGATGCTTGGTCTGTCCTTGGTGACTATGTGTCTGGCTCTGGAATGTGGTCCGGTGTCGGTGCTGGTGGCCTGGTGCTTGGGTCTCAGGACATGTCCTCAGTATGGTGTCCACGCTATGCGCCAAGGGGCGACCAATACACTCTTATCGCAGTCCAGTCTCCTCAGCCATCCATCTCTGATATCCACGAAGGTTCGCAAACTATTTCCATTAGTACGAACGGCCATGCCGAAGAGCTTGGCGTCTTTTTCTTAGTCATTCAGGCGGATGACGCACGGTATATTGCTCCTATCGTTTGCGGACTAGCTCGCCAAGGCCATCGTTTGACTGTTCTTGTGCGGTACGATTCGGACTCAGGTCGCTCGAGGACTGTGCGCTTCGAAGACTGCCAGAGCAACATTGACCTTGTCAACATGCCCGTATCCGGTGCGCACGACCCCCTCCTCTCACGCTTGCCCGAAGTTCCGGACGTTGTCATATCAGCATTTGAGGAGGAGTTATCCCCGTTCCTCTCGCTGCTCGCCGACAGAGCTGGCAGCCGATGGCACTCGGTATCCGATGTTCGTATTCCAAAGGAAGACCTACCTTACTGCGACTGGATGGCTGCAGTAGAGCTGAGTGGCTGGAAGGGTGCGTTCATCATGAACATGTGTGTACCGAATGCTTACATGGCGTGCAGACTGGCATGTGCCTCAGATTGAAATGTCTGTCATCACAGATAGTCGCCCTCACTCTCTTCGACGTCTACTATCGTCCATAACGAATGCCCGTTACTTCGGCGACACCCTGAATCTTCGCATCAACATCGAAGAAACGGCAGATCAGGAGACTTTGCGACTGGCGAGTGAATACGAATGGAATCATGGACAAGTCTATCTGCATCATCGCGTTGTGCACGGTGGTCTCATGACGGCCGTAGTGGAGTCGTGGTATCCCAGAGACAACCATTCGTACGCGCTGATACTTGAAGACGACATCGAACTTTCGCCGCTATTTTACGCATGGGTCAAGCTGTCTCTTTTGCAATACCGGTAGGTGTCTCATCTTCTCATCTTCATATCCGTATTGCGCTGACGATTGCCCATTTTCAAGGTATGGGATGCAGGAGAATCGCTCGCCCAACCTGTTTGGTATCAGTCTCTACCAGCAGAAGCACCTGGAGCTTCACCCGGAAGGCAGACACGTCTTCGACGCCCGTCAGACGCTCGTAACCGCCGGCGTCGCACATCGTGACATACCGTACCTATCTCAAATACCCTGCAGCTGGGGCGCGCTCTACTTCCCCGAGCACTGGCGCGAGTTTCACACCTATCTCATAGAGCGGCTTTCTGCCTCTGCATTCCCGGTTTCCGAGCACGTCGTGCCCGAGGTGCGCTCCAACCGATGGACGCGCTCATGGAAGAAGTACTTCATCGAGCTCGTGTATCTGCGCGGGTACGTCATGCTCTACCCCAATCACCCCGGTGATGCCTCGCTGTCGACAAACCACCTAGAGGCTGGTTCCCATGTCAAGGAGATCCCTGTGGAGGCGTATTTACGAAAGAAGAAGCTGTTCACTGTCCCACTCATGCCGCTTCCTCCTGTACCTGTCGGCGATGACATTGTGGTACCTGCGACTGGCTTGCTGGAGCTTCCGGCTAGACGCATGCCGGATTGGACCACCTTGCCTGTTCTCGACTTGCTTGGGACTGTTCAGGATCTAGACACTCTCGCCCGGCGAGGAAGGGAGAGGAGGACCGAGCTCACGGGCTGCGATGGACTACCTACACACGCCTTTTGCGTGAACGAACTCCTGTGTATACACTAGCATAGCACTTGCACGAATCTAAGCAGGAGCTTCCGACAGCGATTGGCGAGCATCGGACATCGTTATTTCATGTAGAAAATCTATGTTATGGGTAGCGACAACGTACGGATAGCGACTAGGACTACAGTACCAGCAGAGATCTCGAAATTGTGTAACCTCGTATTCCTCCTCACCACTTGCCCGAGTGTTGAAAGCGAAACTCGGAGGCAAACCAGCAGTCACACCCATCCTTAGCGTACAATCGCATTGTACAGTTTTACAAATGTTCCAGAGTAGTGTTCTGTTCCAAACTACAGATTACGTCAGGTTGATCTGCGAACTGTCCAGTCCGAGCGCATGCAGGAATATGTTGACGTTGGCCAGGCGTAGCCGCCGCCGTTCCTCGCTGTCCGTGCCCCAGCCCTTGGTCGCCGTCGCAACGTTCTCGAGCACAATCTCTCGGAGACCGGTGACAAGTGCCTGTTGCTCCTCCTCGTTGGCATGCACCGCGAGGGTGGCAAGGAACTGCCAGACAGGCTGGTCGATGGCATCCGCATTCGGTACCTGGGTAAAGTTGACACCAGCGAGACGGACCGAGGGGAACAGGTGGGGTAGCTCTGGCCGGAGGAGGTCGAAAAGGAGGGTGTACATCATGTGCCTGTCCCAGACGTCAGTGCGCAATCATAGATGAACGCGGAGTGCACACACCAACGCTGCATCTCCTCGGAAGTGGGAAGTTCGTCAACTTCCGTACCGTTCGCAACATTATGCTTGAGGACCTCTACTCGACTGAGGAACAGAGTCAACAGGGCAATTCCAGGCTATTCCGTACATATTCAGTATGGGGATAGACGAGCTATAACGGACATACATACTCTTGTTTTGGAGATCCCAACGATGTTGCTCTCCAGTAAAATACCGAACAGACCTATGACAAGCCTCATCTGTGCCTTGGCTATAACAGGCAAGATGCTCTGCACGACGCTGCTGAGGAAGGCCTGGGTTTGGGTTTCGAGGTCCTTGATCTCTCGAGTCTCTTCAAGGGTGTCCAGCCAATATGCTTGAGCCACGACATCCAGTTGCCAGAAACACGCGACGATGAGTGTGAGCAGAATTTGCATGCGTGTGATGTCGAACAAGCGCGCGACACGCGGCAAGAGTTTCTTCCCCTTAATCGGTGTAATGAGAGATATGAAAGGATGAGGAGTGCTGTGCCAGAAGTGTATGAGCGAACAAACACTCGGCCTAGCCTCAGAACCATACCTCGTTTCAAGTGGTACAGTAACCATCAACTTGTCAAAGATCTGGTCAATGAGGATATCACACTCCTGCTCCCTGAAGTCGTGACATTAGTGCCCAGAACTCAAGGTGTCAGAGAACGTGATGCACACCACTGCTCAAACTCTTCTACTTCCTCGGGAGGCGGCTGATCGCGGCGGCGCTGCTCAACCTCAAGCACAAGATCGTACAGCTGCTCAAGCTTGACGAGAACCTCTCGATGCGTCAAAGGATCTCGGCGGATCAGACCTTCGGTGGCGGTAACCAGGGCTTCACGTCCCATCTTCGCGGCCTCACGGGCCACACCTTCTCCCTCCTGCTTCGAGGCGTCTGCTTTGGATATATGTGCAGCGGAAGCATGCGACGGACTCGAAGATGTCGAGGCATTCGTTGAGTCGACCTGCAGAAGCTGACGAGGAGCCGCCTTGTAACTACGACCTGATGTCCTTCCCAGTGCTCCTTGCAGATTATTCAGAGCTGCAAGACAAGACTTTGTCAAGAGCGGATAATCACGCGACCGATTGATGAGACCTTACAGGTTTTCTCCTTCTCTCGCAGCCTCGCATTGTTGACGATCCGCTCTACCTGCGCCTCCATACGCTGCATAGCATTCTGCCGCCTCCCAGGAACCTTCTGACCCAGACCCAGACCGACGCCGCCCCCGGAGCCGAACCTCAGCACACGGTCCTCCAATGTCGCAATGCCCATGCGAGAGCGGAGGACCGCACCATAAACCTGAGCATAGAAATCGTCCGCATAAGGATCTTGAGTAACAAGCTGAGACACTTGTATACGTGTGATGAAATCCTTGTCCGACTGGGTCATGAGGTCGTTATAGCGGGACTGTAAAACATATGAACATCTCTCAGGAAAGAACAACCGGATCACGACTTACCATGTGAGCAATTTTGTCAAGCTTACGCTTGCGTTTCTCCTCCATACGCTCAGCCTCCATGATCTTACGCATCGCCTCAACCCTAAGAATTTCCTGGAGTTCACGAGTCTCTCGTGCGTCCCGCTCAGAATGTCCAGGGCCTTGCATAGTACTCAAGAATTCCGCTTGAGCCATCTCAGCAAGGAGCCGTTGCTGCATCTGGATGTTCTGCGGCAGATACTGCATGTTTTGGGCAAAAGGGACGTCGAGGGGTATCGGTGCATTCATGACCGCAGGCGATTGTCTCCCAACCCGTCGCGCGCGCTCACCCATGGCAGGGCTGATACCGCGTTGATGGAGGTGATTCTGCATATACTCGGTCGCTTGCATCTGTTGCTGCTGCTGCAAGCGGAACTGCTGCTGTTGCCTTTCCAGCTCCTCGAGCTTCAACTGCTCTTGCAACTCTAGGAGCTGCTGACGTTGGTGTCGCTCCCGTTGCTCTTGAAGCTCAAGTAGCTGTCGCTGTTGCTGTTGCTGATGTAGCTGGAGCAGATGAATCTGGTGCTGCTGCTGTTGTTGATGGAAACGGGGGGACTGGGAGTGCGGGTGCATGCGAGGCGGAGGCGTCGCTGTATGCTGTATACCGACAGGAGTACGTTGCGCATGAGCACGAGAAGGAGACTGGAGCAGCCCTTGGGCCGACATCTGCTGCTGCTGCTGTTGGAGTTGTAGCTGCTGAAGTTCTTGTTGCCGGCTCTGTTGTTCCAGTTCCTGCTCCTCCTGCTGTTGCTGCTGCTGGCGGTGTTGAGCGGCGGCGGCGGCAAGCATCTCCTTCTCGATCTCCTCCAGGGTGTGTACACCTTTATGGAGATCGGGGCCAAAATTGAGAGCGGTAGGCTTGTGGGAAGGCGTATGCCTCGGGCTGTGTGTTGCAAGCTGATCGACAACTCGACTAGACCCGTTGCTGCGAGGAAGGACGGAAAACGGAGACTTGTTACCCCATATTGCATCTAGTTGAGATGACGAGTGCGCTGCATGCGAGAGATGAGGGTTGTGACAACAACATGGCTATGATGACCGTACAAGGTTCAGCATGAGTAGGGGTTTGAGGCTTCTGAGAGGTCTGCTGCAGCGACGGACCAGGCTGTATGGGCTGAGTGGGATGCGGTGGGGCGAGCTTTTCGTGCTCAGGGAGGGCAGTATCGGAAAAATCGAAGTCCTTGCCTGGACATAGAATGTCGGGGCTCAGGCGCAAATTATCCGACATGCATTACACACCTATGTCCCCGGAGGCACCAAATGTCTCGTCGTTCAGCTCGTCACCGCCTTCGAGCAACGCATCTCCGAGGCCGTCATAACTCTCTTCACCCCATGTGTAGACCGCTACGTCTTCTTGATTCGCACCGGAGAGTCCACCTTCAAGGAACTTCCGCCTTTCTTTCTCGAGGTCGTTACTTTGCTCGAAACCGAAGAATGACATCCGACCAGCATCGACGATGATAGACAAGTTTTCGCGCCGATGGGTGGAGGCAGGGGTGTCTGCGGTAAGCTGCATGTGACAGCCCGATCGATAACTGGTTAGCTATCTACAAATGTCAAAATATGTAATATGTCTAACCCCCTTTATAAGACCCCTAATCATGAAAACGTGTACAAAACCACTGGCCCGGGTCAGGACTCGACTGCAAGAGTCGTAGAATTCTGGGATAATCCAAAGATAACCCAAGCCCTTCAAAGGTCTGGTGCAAACATTATAAATATAATTGTTGACAGGCGGAGGACCTGAGATCGAGAGTCAAAGACAGACGCCCTGACCGGAATTGGCGGGCCGTGTGGCTGTACATATCTGTATATGGTCAACCCGAACTTGAGCTTGAGGCGTAAATCATCTTGGAATTGAACTGCGTCGTTCATCTTGTCCCTACCCGGTCGGAGGGGCTGTCCACAGCGTGTCTGTAAAGCCAAAGTACTAGCAAGACTCTCACTCTCAACAGACGTGATTCCATGCAACCCACACCCGCCCCGTCGTCGCGACCCGCGTCGCCACTGTCACCACCCCCAGCTGACGACAATCCGCTCTCATACCCACCTCCGCCACAGAACAAGGGTAGCGCACCCTTCCATGTCCTGGCAGCTCTATTTGACAGACTCCAAACCGAGCGCAAGCCAGACAAGCGCCGCAAGCTTCTAGCCTCATGGTTCAGTGTGAGTGGTTAGGATCCTTGGTTCCCGATATCCTGACTGAGCATAATTGTGCAGCATTGGCGGAAAGAAATAGGACCGGATTTGTTCCCAGTCCTCAGATTGATATTGCCGCAGGTACGGATATTTCAGTCCGCAGTTCGGGGGGTGCAGTCAACTCTCTCCACATACTACAGAAAGACCGCGAGCGAGCCGTATACGGGCTAAAGGAGAAGAATCTGGCAAAGGCATACATCAAACTGATTCCCTTGGGCCGACATGATCCAGATGCTATTCGACTACTCAATTGGAAAAAGCCTACCGACAGAGAGGTTCGTTATCTCAATTGCATTCTCGACGAGCCATCACTTATTACGGCGAATAAGAAATCCTCCGGTGACTTTCCTACCGTCCTCTACGAAGTTGTCAACAAGCGGTCCTCTGTAGTCGAGGGATCATTGTCTATTGACGAAGTGAACGAGTACCTAGATGACCTATCTCAGAACATGGGCAAATCGTAAGCAAATCACTACGTCTTGGTTCAATGCATTCAATATAACGATCGCAGAGACATGCAATCGAGGATCTTACAGCGCATCTACAACAGGACTACGCCGGAAGAACAGAAATGGATAGTGCGTATAATCCTGAAAGGTTTGTACACGTTCACTCCTGGCTCTTGTGGCTCTGGCACCCTCTCATAATCCCTTAAGACATGATCATATCCGTAAAGGAGAATACTGTCTTTGGAGTTTTCCATCCTGATGCGTATGACTTGTTCAACACTTGTTCCGACTTGAAAAAGGTAACGTGGGAGTTGTGGGACCCAAACCGGCGGCTCAACGAGGAGGTCAGTGATGTTCTCTTTCTCATTACACTCAATCTAGAAGCGCAGGTCTCTCATGGGCATTTCAGGACAAAGCAGTCCAGCTATTCCGCGCATTTGCACCAATGCTTTGTAAACGTCCAACAAAGAAGATCGAAGACTCTGTGAAGGAAATGCAAGGCCGCGCCTTCATAATAGAAGAGAAGCTTGATGGCGAACGGATGCAGTTACACAAGCGTGGTAACGAGTATTTCTTCTGTTCAAGGTAGGTTCATGAGAGCTTCCTGTGACATCCAGTGAGTGCCTCACGCGCCTTCTGGCAGAAAGGGAAAGGATTACACCTACCTGTATGGCAAACATGTGGGAGCTGGCAGTTTGACCCCATACATAGATGCCGCTTTTGATGAACGAGTCGACGAGTGAGACCACCACGACAGTCGTTCTCGTGCTTTTTATCTAACTTGATATACTCAGAGTTATTCTAGATGGGGAAATGTTGGTCTGGGACCCCGTCTCCGAGCGCAACCTCCCATTTGGAATGCTAAAGACAGCAGCGCTTGGTCTGTGGCTACATTCTTCCGGGGAACGACATCATTGACACGTCGCGTTTCATAGACAAGTCCAAGAAGGAACACAACCCACGTCCATGCTGTACGTAACTGTCAAGTATGCTTGTCGAATCAAACTAACACGTGCATGCTCAGTTAAGGTATTCGACTTGCTGTATCTCAATGGAATGTCTCTATTGCACAAGTCGACCAAGTTCCGTAAGCGGAACCTCCGCTCCTGCCTCAAAGAAGTCCCAGGACGCATCGAGTTCGTCACTGAACACGAGGGAAAGACAGCAAAAGATGTCCGGGCTAGGATGGAGGAGGTCATAGCAAACCGTGGCGAAGGCCTTGTCTTGAAGCACCCTGGAGCAGAGTACGCTTTGAATGGACGGAACAAGGATTGGATCAAGGTGCGTTCATTATACCTGTCGCTGTCTTGTCACTTCACGATCCTTTGTCAGTTGAAACCTGAGTACATGGTAAGTCGATCTTACGCCGTCCCAATATGCCTGATTAACGCTTCGCTAGGACAACATGGGCGAGACTATGGATGTCCTCGTTGTCGGTGGGTTGCTATCAGTTTAACGGGTGATATGCCAAACTCACAAACCTCAGGTGGCAACTACGGTACTGGAAGACGGTCAGGGGGAGTGTCTACGCTCATATGTGCAGTACTGGACGATAGACGCGTTACTGAAGACGAGGATCCAAAGTGAGCTGTCCCAATCATTTGTAAGCGATCCACGCGTGTTGATCAATCATGGCCGCAGGTATAGCACTTTCGTACGCATTGGCAGCGGCCTCTCTTATGCCGACTACATCTGGATACGCCAAAAGCCTTGGAAGCCTTTGGGGACCAAGAGTCCTGGCTTCCTCCAGACCTCTAGGAAAGGTTACGAAGACAAAGGTGATGTTTATCTCGAGCCCGAGGAGTAAGCGGCTTTCATCCCTGCCCATCACCACGAGGCCTCATTCAGGCTCCTTGCATAGTTCTTTCATCGTGAAAGTCAAGGCCGCAGAGATAGTCACTTCAGACTTGTTCCACTTGGGCTTCACAATGCGCTTTCCCCGCGCGCTCTTCATACGCGAGGACCTGTCCATCGCCGATTGCATGACGGCTACCGGTGTGTCTTCCCGTCACCTTCTGAGACACCTAGGTGGTTCAATATGCTCGCAGCGGTACTCGAGAATATACGGTCCGAAAAGAAGCGGAAGATGGAAGAAGAGGAAGACGAGTAAGTGACGTGGTACTGAAGAGCCACCACAGACCAAGGGGGCTGACTTCGCTCACGACAGCAAACCCAACAAGAAGTCCAAGAAAACCGCAAAGAAGGTATGTTTTATCCTCGTTCACCCCTGCATGCCCGCGAATTGAAGGTGCCACTGACAGCCTACCATCATGCCCGAGTACCAGGGTGCAAACCTGAAGGATGTGCCAATAGAGTCGAATCTCTTTAACGGTTACAAGTTCAGTGAGTACGACAGGTGCTGTCATAGTAATCGAGTATCGTTCACCCTGAAATCTAGTGGTTTCATCCGATCCTAAGTCAAGGACTGGCGCAGAAGACAAGAAGGCACTCCTGCAGATGTGTGTAATACCCGCCACTCTTGTTGTAATATGCGCTGATCACATGGAACACATCGAAGGATTCATGCACATGGAGGCAAGTACGTCCAGTTTGCCCGAGACGATCCGAACTTGCTCGTAGTGTATGGAGGACAAATCATCCGTGAGTACTTCTCTACAATGTATCTTGTAGCGAGAGATTGACACACAGTCGACAGCATATGACCTCAAGCTGGTCATGAACAAAGACGTGTGCGATGTCATCCGTCCACAGTGGATCCTCGACTGCGTGGCCCAAGAGAAGATCATCCCTCTCACCAAGAAGTGAGTGTCCTTCTGTGTGGCTTGCGGTCCTCTAACCGTATCGCAGGTACTTCTTCCACGCTACGACAGCGCGTAAGGAGACAGAAGAGTACAACATGGCTGACAGCGATACCGAAGAAGAGCCAACCCCACCTGCCACCCCTTCTGATCCCGGCAAGAGCAAGACACCCGAACGGCAAGCTTCATCCGAGGGAAAAAATGCAAAGCGCCAGATCGACCCGTCGATGGCGGAATGGTTCGATGTAGGAGCCAAGTCTCGTACTGCGTCGTCGCATGACTCCGAGACGGAGAGCGAGACTGAACCTGAACCCGACGAGCCGGAGCCAGACTCGGAGAACGAGGATGTTCGAGCGGAGGCAGAGGCTGGTTTTGATGACGATGATGACTGGGAACAAATCGAGAAACAGAGCGAGGTGTCGCAGCCCCAGCCATCCAGCAGTATGGTTGGTCTAATAACCATGTACAGAGCCGTGTGCTATGATGAACCCATGGTGATGCAGGTCGACGTCAAGGATGAAAGCATAGGCGAGGAAGGCGACGTCCGCATGGGCGAGGACGACAGTGCAATGCATTACGACGAGGAGAATATTTTCAAGCATCTGTGAGCATGGCTTCGACGTGTCTACCTGGCCCTCTTCTGACTTGGCGCCGCAGCTGCTTCTACTTGGACTCCCCCACCAATGCCCGGAAGCACGGCATGAACGTGAAGGCAAAGAACGAAGCCGACGTCGAGCAACGGTTGGTCTCGTTTTGAAGAATCCTCATCGCCCTGAGCTGACCAACAATCCGGTATCCAGATTTGTCGAGCTTGCAAAGCTTATCACAGATAATGGCGGACGCGTCGTCGACCTGGACGAGCCCAAGCTGACTCACGTTGTGCTCGACAAGCGCGATATCAGTCGACGACAGGAGCTCATCAAGTGTACCTCCAAGTCAGTGATATTTCTTCAGCGTCAGGCAGAGGTTCTGACGGGTTTGAATAGACCGAAGCGTAGGCACCTTGTCATCGCTGAGTTTATCGACCTGTGCATCGAGGAAGCAACATTGTTGGATGAGGATGGGGAGTAATCAAAGCTTTCCGTGAGCGAGCCGTATCAGCTAACAGCTTGGTTCTACAGAGTTTATGCCGTGAAGAGGAATGACCCATAATTAAACGAGAGACTCTGTACGATCATATATATAAGCAGTACAGGGTGGAGATGGTGACGTGCACCAATGGATGGGGGCACTGAGATTGGTACCCCGAGGAGGAAACTTACAGACGGACTGATCTGCTATTATTCACAGCCCTGCTCCATATGTTGGTAACAATGGTAGTTAAGTCCGCATATAACATAGTCTGTCGTCTATGAACTGCATCTGTGCTTGTAAACAAGAGGGATGCCGGCGAATGCTAATGGTTAACCAGGGGAAATAAATACGGAGTGCGCTCTACTGAGCACAATGCGGTCGATGCTAGCGCTATAGTACACTATGACGAAGAGATTCTGGGTTCAAACAGGACTACGACTTCTCGACAGACAACCCTAAGGCGTGCACAGATAGGACAAAGCGAAGCGAGCAATAGTAGTAAGGGCAACAAACACAGTCCAGAGGATCGGTATCGCAGGAACAATTCGGGATGAGATAGAAGAACACAGGACTGGTGAAGAGACACTGCGGACGTTATGGTCGGTTCGGGGACATATCGGCTGAGAGGAATAAGACAGTGGTGTATGTGTGTGGGTTAAGGGGGGGCCGGGGGGGGCACACACTGGGTACGCATGTTTGACATGGTTATGGGGATATGGTACGAGTCCCGTCTACTGGAAGAGGGAACAATGCATTGCGGAACATTCGTAACCAATAAGAATAGATGGATAACGTAGATCGTAACAGGCATCTCACTGAGGGAGAGTCTCTGAGTGGAGGTATGTCTCAAAGGAGGTGCCATACTCCTCGCAAATACGTATGCGACTGAGGCCTGGAAACCAAGAAAGAAGCGAAGTCACCAGTGGACGAAGCCGCTGGGGCTGCCTGTATCGTTGTTGCTCGAGGGTCCACCAACCATGCTCTCATACGCCACATTACGAGGACTCTGGAAGTATCGCGCCAGATCATCATCCAAATCCGGGAGACCTCTGGAAAGCGCGCCAAAAGGAGACATTGCCGATAGGGATGGCATGGAATACCCGATAGAAGGAGGAGACTTCTTGGGTGTTCTCGGGAGAGCTGCTGGGGAACGGACGCGTAGAGGCAGCGGATCGGCGGCCAAGAAGTCATCAATACTACCCATACGGAGAAGTGGCGCTCGTGAGTTGAACACTGAGAGTGATGGGCTCCGAGGAAGCATGGGTGTAAGACGAAGTTGAGAGGACCCTCCGGACATCAATGGGGAGAAGTCAAAGAATTCGGACTCGATTTGCGCCAAACGCGAAGGCGTCGACGGCAGATCCGAACGAGATGGCGTCGATGAAGGTGGGGGAGTCACAGGTCGATCCGGAGTGGAAGGTCGCTCCTGCTCCTCATATGAATCCGATACAGCAGCGAGCGCAGACGCCACGAGTGATGGGTGTAATAATGACGCTCGTCCTGACGCATATTCAAACGCGCGCATGACGTTTGCTACATTCGTTGGCGGGGGTGTTGAGGGCTGTGTGCCGGATGTTGGCGCCAGGGAGGTAACACGCTTGCCATTGCCCAAACCCCATCGAGCTAACGACGCTGTTCGCCCCTTGGGAGAAGCGGAGCTTGGAGGTCCCATCACCTACAGAATTGCGTCAAGTTGAGAAAGGTTCTACGGACGAGTTTATTGGTACACACCCGAGGTAGTTTCTTCTCCGATCGCTTTGGACTGGCTACTGCGTCCCTCTTTTCGGTTTCAGAGGCGAGGGGTGCAGAAACGGTAGAAACCAGCGGAGGCGAGTCAGAACGCAGCCAGGCAGCCATATGATCAGTGTCATCATCCATCGGGAGTTCCATGGTAGGAGCAGTCATCGACGAGAATGTGGGAGAAGGCTCTCGAGAGTTCCCGTGCAAACTGTGTTGAGATGAGAGTGCCGGGCTAGAGGAGCCACTCGTATTGAACATCAGGTCGGGGAGAGATGACGACGATGGCGGTCTCTCTATAGGAGAAGAGGGGATGAGGTCATCCTCTTGATCTGTCTCAGCAAGCTCATTTGCCGATGCGTCGCTTGACGAAGAGGCTATGTGTTCGTCCACCATAGGAATAGAAGCAGCACGGGCTACCACGCGATGGTAGTTGGACGAAGGGGGGAGAGGTGGAAAGAGGGTTTCAGCAGGAATCTGTTGTTGTTGCAGAGCAGCTTGGTAATATGATTGATGGTGAGGATTGGTGCTTGTGATATGAGGGAAATAAGGAGGCAAGATCGGCGCCGGCATCATGATGGGCTGCGAGCCGGTGTGTTCATCGCTTGTCTTCTTCCTCTTGGACCGCGAGCCACCACCGCCTTCGGCTCCACGTTTTCTGCTGCGAGAGCTAGCTGTGCCGTTGTTCATATCGGCACAGAGAGTCTTCTTGAACCCACCACCTTGGAAACAAGGGATGTCGCAATCGTAAATTGCCCAAAGACTCTTACCCTCCGCACGACCTCTCTGTACCTTCCGGAAAACAGCCATCGTGCTGAGGGCATGACGCACTGAGTTCATCCACGTAGGTTCCCCACGCTTGTAGTGAGGGAAAACGGTCGTGATGTACTCGTAGATGTCCTGCAAGGCTAAGGCATGCTGCGGCGATGCTAGAATTGCCCTACCAATGATGGCTGCATACGATAGGTCAGGTTTGGCTGTTGAGTACGGGCCAGGAGGAAGTGTGAAAGGAAGATGATCTTCCTCTAAGGGTGTGGGTCTCATTGGTCCTGGCGAAGAGACAAGGTTGATTACTAGCGGAGGACTCGAGCGAGGAGTTGGAGGGCATGATGAACCAGCTTTGGAAGGTGTCTTGGGATAGCGTGAAGGGGGGATCTTGAACCGCCCACGATCTCTATTCCTCGACGGCGTCTCCGGTACTCCTTCGGCGTCCTACATTGGTGACAGCCACAGTGACTTTTGCATCCATCGTTCGATAACTAAGGCTACTCACCAGAGTCCGTTTGGAGGATGATGCCTCCCCGACCACTCGTTCACTATAGTACTTGTAATGATGGGGTGTATCCGGGGGCAACTACGCCATGCTATGAGTCAATGTTAGAGCGAACGACGCGTCAAACGCACATTGGGGGGTTGCAATCGCTCTGAACCACGACTTGGAGTAGAGAAAACGCGCTCCCCATCATTTGGACGCGAAGTGGAGCCTAGAATATATGAGAATGGATGCAAGCTGCAACTTTCCATGAACATGGGAAACGAACCTCTTCGTTGCAGCTCTTTACGGCGGTTTCTCTCCTCAAGAATCAATTCCATCCGATCTCGAGGGCGCGGAGGTATAACATCGGCATGGTTATGCTCGATGGGTGTGCGGGAGACAACGGGAGAGGAAGCCCTGGAAGAAGTGCTGGATACAGAACTCGAGCGAGAGCGGCTGCTTGGGGCTTGTACTAGTTTCTCTTTCTCGTACGTAGTAAGTTGTCGCGTATTGGGGTTCTGTGGGACGAAAGGCTGGTTTTGGAGGAGGACAGACAATAGCTCCGCTTGTTTCGCCTGAAATTGCTCTTGAGTCATGCCGAGTTTACTGAGGGCCTCAGTGACAGAAACAGAAGACTCGGCCGCCTGGGAGACTGTAGCACGCGTCCTGCGCGATGTCATGGCGGAAGAGAATTGAGCGAGGGTAGAGACAGCGTCGAACAGGAACACCGAGAGAGATGTTGGATATGCACCATGTCACTGTCAGTTACCTGACCGATCATATGATGGACCGGTGGATTACGTAATAAAGCGTTACTAAACCATAAATAATCGAATCGGAAACTGAGACTTGTTTTACCAAGGCGCTGGGCAGGATTCAAGCATAGACAGCTGAGCCATAGCATCTCTTACACTACCTTTCTCTCATCCGGCCGTTGTCTGCCACGATGGTCTACCATAATCTCAAAGGTATGATCCCCTCAATGATGTTGCTGAGTAACACTCACTCTTCAGACAGCTCTGATCAAGGGTATCCGTGCATGTAAGGTCAGTATGTCATGACCACTAAACTCATGTGTCCGATGGCGTTCCTCATCCGAGTAGACCGTTGCGGATGAACGTGCCTTGATCAAGCAAGAGTCTGCAGCCATTCGTGCTTCATTTCGCGAAGAGGATTCCTATGCAAGGCACAACAATGTCGCCAAACTCCTCTACATCCATATGCTCGGCTCGGAGGCCCACTTCGGCCAGATGGAATGCCTCAAGCTGGTAGCTAGTCCGCGCTTTGGTGACAAACGATTGGGTTATCTGGGAATAATGCTACTGTTGGATGAAAACCAGGAGGTGCTCATGCTCGTCACGAATTCTCTCAAAAAGTACGTAAGTCTCACCTCACACTCGATGTCATTCTGAGTACCATCTCAGCGACATGAACCACGCGAACATGTATGCAGTCGGTCTCGCCCTCTGTACGTTTGCCGATATTGCCTCCGAGGAAATGTCGCGAGACTTGGCGAATGAGATTGAGAAACTCCTGGGTTCAAGCAACACATACATCCGCAAGAAGGTATGCTTAACCGTCTTATTTGCGACATCGCTCTACAATGCATTCTCCAGGCAGCCCTCTGCGCCTTGAGGGTAGTCCGTAAAGTCCCAGAACTGTCAGATCATTTTGTCACAAAAGCGAAGAATCTTCTCGCCGACCGCAACCACGGTGTTCTTCTTACTGCGATTACCCTCGTTACGGAGATGTGCCAAATAGACCCAGGCTGTCTAGAAGAATTCCGAAATGTATGCATGGTATCATTAGGACCCGTTGAAGGTGTCACTGATATATTTCATTGCGTAGGCGGTACCTCTGCTCGTCCGACATCTGAAGGCGCTCGTGACAACTGGTTATAGTCCGGAACACGACGTTTCTGGACTCACCGATCCTTTCTTACAAGTAAAGATCCTACGTCTCATGCGCCTGTTAGGCAAAGGTGATGCAAAGGCAAGCGAGACCATGAACGACATCCTCGCACAGGTGAGACCTAATGATATTGTAACCTGCAATGTCGTGACGCCCTTAAACGACAGGTTGCGACAAACACAGACTCTACCAAGAATGTCGGCAACTCCATCCTGTACGAGACAGTTATGACAGTCCTTGAGATTGAAGCCGACAGTGGTCTGCGCGTTATGGCCATCAACATCCTGGGCAAATTTTTGAGCAATCGGGACAATAACATCCGGTATGTACTGACCCTGCCCTGGCGCGCATTTGAGATTGGAGCCGAACCCTGATCTGCTTCGGTTTTTTCTTGTGGGCGGCAGTTATGTGGCGCTGAACACACTCAACAAGGTCGTGGGAATCGATACAAATGCTGTTCAGCGCCATCGAAACATTATCCTGGACTGTCTCCGCGATGGGGATATTTCCATTAGACGACGTGCCCTGGAGCTGTCGTACGCGCTCATCAACGAGCAGAATGTTCGCATTCTCATCCGCGAGCTACTTGCTTTCCTTGAGGTTGCCGATGACGAATTCAAACTCGGTATGACCACTCAGATCTGTCTCGCAGCAGAACGCTTCGCACCTAACAAGCGATGGCACATCGATACCGTCTTACGCGTACTGAAGCTGGTCAGTAATCTCCCTGAGCCGCACGGGTGACGGCTTAGCTGAAAAGGTGGCATAGGCCGGCAATTTTGTAAGAGAGGAGATCTTGTCTGCCTTCATTCGGCTCGTGGCACACACCCCGGAGTTGCAAGCATACACCACGTCTAAGCTCTACACTTCGCTTCGCTCTGATATTTCGCAAGAATCATTAACTCTAGCAGCTACATGGGTGATCGGGGAGTACAGCGAGATCCTCTTGGAAGGTGGATTGGTTGATGAGGAGACTCCTAAAGCAGTACGTCGTCCGTGCCCTACTGCTATCTCCACTCATCCACAGGTCATCGTTTGCAGGTTACTGACAAGGAATTGATCGACTTACTCGTATCCATCCTTGATTCTCCTTACGCCAACTATCTCACTCGCCAGTTCGTGTTGACCGCTCTGACAAAGATCTCATCACGAACTACAACTACACCTGGACAACAAGAGCGGATACAGAACATGCTCCTGTCATACGCGACCAGCCCCGAACTAGAAATCCAACAACGGGCAGTCGAATTCGCGAGCTTGTACAACTTGGGCGAGGTTCGATCCGGTGTCCTAGAACGTATGCCTGCTCCAGAACTGAAGGCGACTGTTCTGGGTGTCGGTACGTTGGTGTCCCTCTCTTAGAATCGGCAGTGAACTCAAACAATCCTTGTACAGTCAGCGAAAACAAACCCGTCGGTTCGGTGAATCCCGGGAAAGATGTGAGATTCCCGTAATGCCCTGTTTCCTACAAGCAATCTGATGTACGATCAGGCCGACCTCCTGGGCGACGAGATCCCCAGTGCTCCTGCACCGAATGGCACGCCCGCCGTCCCGGCCACCCAGGACCTTCTTGCTGAGATTTTTGGTAGCTCTGCTCCCACTGCGCCGGCATCAACAGCCTCGCCCGCACCTCCTGCTGCACCACGGAACATAGCACAAGATATCCTTGGACTCTTCGACTCCCCCGCTGCCCCCGCATCCGCCCCTTCTCCTGCACCGCCTTTAGCAGCAGCAGCTCCCGCTTTGCAATCACTGTTCAGTGCCGCAGCGTCTGTACCTCAAGCAACGTCGCCTCCGCATGCACAAGCTGCTCCTGCAGGATACAGCGCGTACGACAAGGACGAATTGCGCATTACCCTGAACCCTCAGACGTCGCCAACACGTCCGGGGTTGGTCAGAATAATCGCAAGCTTCCAAGCAACGGGCGGGAACACATTGACAGGACTGAACTTCCAAGCTGCTGTGCCGAAGGTAGGCGACTTTACTTGCATTCGGCTGCGCATTGGAACAGATGCTGATTGGTCGGTCTCAAGTCCCAACAACTACAGATGGCGCCCATCTCAAGTCCCGACATTCAGCCAGGGCGAACAGAGACGCAGGAGATGCGTGTTCTTGCTCCAGTCGGCGTGAGTATCTCACCTATACTATGCTCAATTCATCGAGTTGACCCTTGCTCTACAGTCGAACGTACGACTGCGGCTGCGGATATCGTTCAATGTCGCAGGTAGGGCTGTGCAAGACCAAGTCGATTTCACTGGGTTTCCACCTGGGCTGACTGGCGGATCATCATGACGTGCTCTACACTTCTGCAGATCATACAGTATCTTATCCACTCTCTGTGCAATCCTTGTTCTATTACACGTAGCCTCAGGATGTAGGGTTCCTAATCTAATGATCCCGATTCCCGGACTATTTGCGAATTTTACTCGCCGGACAGTGTGGTGTAATGGAAAAACATGCGATGGCATATATATCGTCGCACTAGCATGACCTTAAGTACGGTACACAAAGCTCGAGCCACAGATGTCCCTGATACTGTACAACATGACGAACATACGCTCAGATGAACATCTGCAAAGGATGGCGGTCATACACATTTTGGCCCTCGCTCAGCTCGCCTAGGTCAGGGTAGAATGGGACGAGGGCATCGGCTGCACCCAGGTAGAGTGAGTTGTAGATGCGCCAGTAGACCTCACGAACCTTCCTGGCAGGGTGGAAGAGGCCCTGGAGAACATAACTGAGGAGCACGCCCGGCCCAAGAGTGACGCGCATCGCCTCGACGGCCTCCATGACCGCGCCGATGACGTGTGGTGACGTCTCAAAGCAATTTGGCCAAACGAGGTTCATGAGGTGAAGCATCGAGTCCTCACAACCGAGACCAGCGACGCCGAGCGCGAGGTGCTTGACGATCGTGCTAGCTGTCTGCCGGTGCACAAGATCGCGGTCCGTGAGCGCATCCTCAAGCATGGTAACAACGGAGTCGGCATAGTACGCAGACTGAGGTCCAACGTACTCAAAGACGAACGAGAGGGCCTTGAGACAACCCGTGCGCACGTTGAGTTCCGCCGTGCGGTACTCGTTGAGGATGGCGGGGATACATGTGAACGGCCCGCAAGTCTCTGCAACAATAGCGATGGCAACAGTACTGCAGACACGACTCTGACGCTCTTGGACGCGCAGGTTGGTGAGCAGAACTTGAAGGACGTCCTGTGGGCCCAAACTCTTGGCAATGTAACCAAACGAATTGACAGCCGCACGACGGATACCCTTCTTGTGAGCCTTGAGCAGGTCGAGTAACTCGAAGCAGATACGCATCCACTCGCGAGCGGGGACGTATTCTGCGCCACGATCGGCGATACGGCCAATCAAGTTGATAGTCGCCTCTTGTACCTTTTCGTGCCGATTTCGAAGGATAGGCGTCATACGAGGCACTGTACCTGATGTCAGCCAAAGGATTGGACATAACATGCGAACGTGAAACTCACAGAGGTCCTTGACCGGCGGGTTCATCTGCGTCATGCCGACGACATTTGCGATGGCACCTTCCGCAGCGATGATGCTGCCGAGCGTATCAGGATACTCCTCACCGAGCTGCTCGAACAGCACAAGGCCGAGTTTGCTGAGGAGCTGGTCTTCTCCGCACTGCTTGATAACAACAGCGAGACGGGTGGTGAGATCAGCGGCTTGCTGACGGACCTTTGCACTCTTGTTGTTAAGACGCCAGAGAATGGTAGACACGATCTGGGTGAGATATGGCTTCACGCGGATGCCTATCAGAGAAAGTCAATACAACAGACAGTGACAGAAGGGGCCAGGCAACGCACCGAGGGCATTCACAACAGTTCCGAAGCCATCCAACATGACCTGGTCCTCCGTTGTCTGCTCCTGGAAGGCGTAGATGATGCCGTCGACGAGGCGAACTTCGAGACGTTCGTCGATATCAGAAGCACCCAGGGAAGCTACGACCTTCGTGATAGTCTCCATAACCATCTTCCGATACGGCTCCGCTTCGTCCTTGAGTTCGTTTACAATCCTGCCCACGATCTCTGCGACTCCAGACTTCTGGGCGAGCTCAACAGTCGTCTCTACAACTTGACGGTAATTTCGGCGGTCGAGTGCCATACGGCGGACCCAGAACGCCTTGAAAAAGTCAGGAAGGATATCCTGTTTGATGTACTGTGCAGTGACACCCTCTGTAGCAGCGCATTGCTGCACCACCTTCAGCACGATCTTCTTCATCTCCTCGTCGGACGTTTGGAACTCGCGAATGAGGATGATGGTGACCTCTTTGATATAGTAGGAGACGTACTCCGGATCCATGAGCGGGAGAATGAAACCAATGGCTTTCAAGAACGCTGCCAAACTCTTTCCACGGTGCAGGCGAATGCCAACCCAAAGAGGCTTCAACACGTTGTCGAATGACTCGATACCGTAGGGAGCAGCCGCCTCCGCTAACGCAGCAAGGGCAAGGGCGGTCATCGTGCGGACCTTTGTTTGCTCATCCTGGAGGCCGTGGGCAATGCAATCGACGAGGTTCCGCAAGTGAGGCAGAACAGCACACCCCATCATGATGGCAATCTGTTGTACGATACGAATACCTGTGTGACGTGCCTGCCAGGACTTCTTGCTGCGACAGACGGCCTTCAAAAAGGGGAGGAGCGATGGTATGCCAAGAGCAGAGGCTACAACGGAGAACGCACGAGCTGTCGTATTACGCACATACTCGTCGGCGTGGTCGATGTCGGGACGCATGGTCGAAATCATGTGGGCAAGACCAGCTGCCTTGGAGAGGTTGGAAATAATCTCCCGACCCTCGACACGAGCATAGTAGTCCTCATCGATGAGCAGAGGCTCGATTACAACCAGGATCTTGTGGACATAAGGCCGAACAAGATCGTCGAGTTTGTACAGAACGCGGTCGATGACCTTGACAAGAAGATGACGCTCCTGGTCCTCGAGGGTGCGCTCCATGAGCAGGGGGAGGATCTTGTCAAAAAGAGGGCCCGCGCCAAATTCTCGAGCCTTGTCGGTGATCTGTCGCAGAGCAGTCTTACGGACTGGAGGAGTCCCGTTTTTAATCTTCAGGAGCAATCGCATGATCTTCCGCTCCTTCATCTCGTCCACCGACAACTCCGTTTCGTCCTCTTCCTTGAGGATCTTCGCAAAGTACTGAGCATCTTCGGGCTTGAAAAATGCAAGGTTGCCAACTCCAGGGATCTCCGTGGGCAACTCTGGTGCAAGACCGGCTGCGGCTGCGACTGCTGCCGCATCTGAGCTCTCCTGAATCTGAAACCCACCAATCTCTGTAACTGATGGTGGGGCGAGTTTCGGCGGACGAACGAAGGGAGCATAGCCAGGAGGAGGAGTGACGATGGCGTAGCCGGAAGAAGGTAGGATGGCATCAAGTTCCTCGTCTGTGAGATATCTGTTGTGCTTGTCCTCGTGCATGAGTCCAGGTGCGTTCATGATGATTGGGGTCATTGGGACATCTGGGGCAGCGGCAGGGGCTTGGTCCCAACGAGACCTCTTCCCACTGGGGGTCTCCGTTGCGACGTCGGCGGGGGTCGCATCCCATCTAGAACGCCGCTTCTTCGGCGCAGCGCCCTCGAGAGCCTCTTGAGACCACTCACCCTTATTCTCCTTATTCTCTTCCGGCTCAGCCATGTCCCACCTCCGCTTCCGCTTCATTCCCTGCATGGCGGCGAGTTCCTTCTGTGCCTCTTCGAGCTCGGCGCGCGGCGGTGTCCTGTCGAGGTCCATCTTCGCCTGACCCTCTTCCCGTTCCTGCTTCTCCTTTTCCTCGATTGCCCTCCGGACCCGCTCCTCCTCTTTCTCCAAACGCTGCAACCTCATCGCATCTTTGTACCCTCCCTCAACATCCTGGCCCTCAGACGCAGCTTTGAAAGCATCTGCACTCTCGTGCGCCTGACGGTTGAATCGACGGTTGTGATAGTCAGACTGACGAGAGGCAATCTGACGCTTGGAGGCCGTCTCTGCGAAAGGGTCGATATCTTCTTCTTCAGCCATTTCAGCAAACTCCTGGAGCACCTCCTTCGGCACCGTAAATGAGTCGACAAGCCTTGGGGAAGCCATGACGAAACGAAGGACGAGAATATGAGCGTAGTAAGGATAAAGAGTCAGAGATGAGTGAGAGTATCCGTCCAAGTGGACAACGGCTCCGCTGAGTAAAGCCACAGCACTCCTCCCAGTTTTCAGGCTCCGACTCATCTGGGCGCCAACAGCAACGGGCGCTCCAGCCGAAGAACGACAAAACTTCTCTCCAGACTTCGCTACATAATTCACCTTCCTTTCAGAAAGGATGTCAACTCGCGAAGCAGACCGCATAACCGCTGCAGAAGAAACACTGAACAGTATGCTGCTCTTGAATAAGCAGAGAAATACCTGTAACCCCACACATATAGCGCTCTTCGATATTTCCCAACTTCTCAACACTGGTCTCGATAAAGAGACGCTGGCGACGTGTGTTGGTCTGATTGAAAGTGGTGTGAACCCGGAAGCTCTTGCGGTACGTCTGCTATAATTCTACGGAGTGGCTCGGTCATGAGAATTTATATCGTATGCAGGCTGTGATTCAGGAATTGCGCCGAGAGAGCGCGGCGGCGAGCAGTGTACGCTCAAATACGAACGAAAAGTGATTAATGACCTCGTGCATGATATATATATATATACATCGTTTGTGTATGACAATATTTGGCGTCACAGATGTGTACTAATGGAGAAGCACTCCTTTTGTACAAGGTGTGTAAGATCAATCCCCTCACATTCCATCCGGCTCCCCAAGTGCGATTTCCAACCATGATGGACAAATGTTTCATCCCTTCGTGCAGCTCTTGTCCAATGGTCAATTGATGTCCCGCCTAGACCCTCGGTGCACCCGTCGCGATTTGTCGTAACTTTTGCGTTGCAGTATGAGCATTACTGATACGCTTAGTCATAGGCGATGAGACTGTAGACATTTGACCTTAGCCCGGAAATCTCACTACAGTACCTTCACATCCAAATGGGAAGATTATCAATGAGCCAGACGTGCGAATGGGTCAGGGCCATAAACAGAGTCAACGCCATCTTCCTATAAGACCCCACGCACCATCCCTTCAGCTTCTTCCTTGCGATCAGCCACCAGAGTTCACTGACAGTGTGACCTTACTATGACCTCCTACAAGTCCCTGCTCGACGGCTACAAGGATGCGGAGCCTTTGCCCATAAAGTTCAACGAAGATGGCAAGTCATTATTCAACCCACCTGGGCCGCGCTCTGCTGCATATGAAGACTTTTCCAAACCGATCGATTCATCCAATAACGGGTTCGATTTCCATAGTATGTTCTTTCTGTTACTCTTGAACAAAAGGTTGCCTATGACGCGCTCCAGTTTACTATGCCCCCAACGCGCCTGAACAACAGCAGTATGCCCAGGAGCTGCATGAGCGAATCAGAAGGGAATTCCCAGAGGTGTGTGCCAGGAAGTCAACCTGGCAAGAATGGCAACTGACTCGCGCTATATGTCAGTTTCGTATCTACAAGCTCTTCCACAGGGCTGTCGGGCCCCATCCGGTCCCTATGTTCGAGGTGAACGTCTTCACTCCTCATCAAGTTGGAACTCTGTTCTCTTGGCTGGCGGTCAACAAAGGACCCCTCTCGTGAGGCATCGCTATCGATTGATTCGCTTAACGGGTACTCATTGATTGTCTCATGAACTAGCGTTCTGATTCACCCGAACACCGACAACCCTCTCAGAGATCATACGGAGCTAGCTACATGGATGGGACACCCGTGGCCACTGAACACTCGTATGCTTGAAAACTTGCACCAGTCTGTATAACCTGTGACGTGGTATCTCGCCACTGTTTAACTCCTGTCCGTTTCCGGCTATCCTATGCGTCACTCTTAAGTATCCGTCTGCGCTCCGGTACATCGTCATGCAGCCTCACTGCAGGTTGAAGGCACATCGAAGCACCCGACTCACCTGCGATGTTCAGGACCCCTTTTTCGATATGTCCAATTCACTGAATCGCTGCAGCAAGGTCAGCCGTAGCGACACGTACGAATAACGTAGAACTCTCACGTCATGCTCATGAACCGGGTCAGCAATTTTGCGGTACATCTTCTGCAGCTCGACCGTCAGTCGAACGTTTTATTCGCACTGGTTGCACCATATATGCCTCAGGAGCGACTGCTTGAGGAGGTCCGGTAAGTTTGGCATGAGTTTCCACAGACGCGAGGTATTTGAAAGGTTGCACAATCCCTGTGCGGTCTTTTGAAACACTCCGACCAGCCATGCATTCCCCTGTCGCCCTGTGCACGTGGAGGACGCGTCTTCGCCTTCGTGCTTGGCCGCGCAAGTTGGAGTGACTGCGGCGTTGACCAGGCTCAACGTCGTTGCATTGCTTTGTTGGCGATTGATGAGGAGGGCGTGGTAAGTATCGCCTGGCGTGACCTCCATCTCGGGAAGATGTCCCCTACATCTCCGTCCAATCGGTGAAACTTGGCCAGCCGATACACATCTCCAGCGGACACCTTCTGAAGCTCAGGGGGGGGGGCTTCACGGGGATGTCCTTCCCGAGCAGAGCGGTAGCTGCCGCCCTCGCCTCGTCCTGCAATCGAAGAAGGCAGGCAATCGCCCATACCCGCAACGGCTCGGTTTGGCAGTACGCCCGAAGGGCTGTCAATGATAATGTGATTGCCTCCTCCATCTGATAGCTGAGTGCAGCCGCAAGAGTTAGATGAACGTCCTTCAAGTCGGAAAATACCGGGTCTGCGGTCGGATACACCAGCCGGAGGAGAGGGTCAAGCGACTCGCTGTCTTCCGGGACGGGAATGACGAGAGTGTCGTCAGCGCCCGCTCCCGGTGCTTGCTTTTGCGGGGCTGGCCGCTGCGAGGATCTCGGCGGAGACTGGTGATGCCTCAACCAGAATGTGGCTTCGCACTCGAAAGTGGACTCCATCACGAGTTCGAAGGATGAAGTCACCCGTAGTATTGTCGAAGGGAGTTCGGGCGAAATTGATCCTTGGGTTCGACTGTACATGTTGGTAAGGGGTGACCCGGCCGCAAGGCTGGCAGCAGCACATATACAGGTAACATCCAACACATGCATAAAAGGCCATGACGCTCTACGAGCCACTTCAGAAGCCGCCAGTTGTCCTAATCAATACACTAACAGTCACTACTAGCTCCTCATTTCCTCGTGACCAAAATCCTGTTCTGTGATCATGAAGTGAAGAGGTCAGTGAACACGGTATGTTTGAAATCGCAATCAGCAGACAACGCACGTTGTTTTCGTTCATAGCCTTACGCACGTCTGCATGCAGCTTCTCGATGTCAAGAATGAGACGTACATTATCTTGGCACGAGTCGCACCACAGCTTGCGCTGCACCGATTCCTCGAGCGTCTTTGACGTGTTGGGCTGGGCCCACCACCTCTCATCCTGGTTAGGAGACCGCAGTTCTTCCGCTGTTCGCTCCAGGATGCCACGTAGCCACGGATCGCCTGTGGTAGGAAGTGTCTCTTGTTCGGGAGTGGCCGACTGAGCACTTGTGATCCGCTTCGTCGTGATCGCAGTGGAGTTGGTAATACGCGAGGCTAGCACAAGCGACTCTTGACGGCTCACGAGGAGGCGGTGGTACGGTAATGCAGGAGTGGTTTCCATCTCAGGAATGCAACCATGAACATATGGGTCGCTATGCAAGAACCCAAGAGCATCGCTCGCAATTTCGGTGAGCCCATATTGGCTTGCGAGGAGATAGGTGGCGAGCGGCTGTAGGACCTTGATGGAGCCAACAATACCGTATCTGAGTGTGTTATACAGGGCGTCCATCTGGAGGCGCTTTGCGCAATCCAGCATCACGACCGAGTCGTACACAGGAAGATGGTCGGGACGACTACGAAGGACAGGGTAACAAAGCTCGAGGATCTTGCTTAGAATCGTACCGGTAATATCAAGGTCAAGGACAGGGAGAGGATAAGATGGCTCAGGGGAGAGGGCAAGAATCTTCTCGAGGAGAACGGGCGATGCGGCACCAAGGATGATTTTGTGAGTGTGGTACTCTTCATTGTCCGAGGACCGACAGATGATGTCGGCGAATGGACGTGCTTTGTACGCGATTTCGGAAGCCTCTCCAGATAATCGATATGATTTGGCCTTCGGGATGTCTTCGGGGTCTGGTTCAAAGAAGCTGAACCGTTCGCCAACGTTCCCGCCTGCACGATGGAACTTCACGAGTCGAAAGTACGCCCCGGCGGAGACGTCTTCCAACTCTTCTGACGCGTCAGTGGGCAAGGCTTGGCCCAGCAGTGCCCTGGCAGCAATCATGGCTTCGTCTGCAAGACGGAGCCGGTATGTAGATGCCCATACCGCCAAGGGCCGCGACTGGAGGAAAGTAAGAAGTGTCCCCTTCATAAGTGCAACGGCCTCGTCCATTTCATACTTCAATGCGGCCGCGAGAACCAAATGTACATCCCGTAGTTCGGGGAGTATCGGGTCTGCGACAGGATAGCACAAGCGGAGTAGCCGATCAAGTGTGGAACTGTCTTCTTCAACCACGATCACTGGTTTGCCCTCCATGTAGTCTGGGCTCTCGCCGTGAGGGTTGGGTTCCGGCAGTGGTAGTGTGAACATATCAGAGAAAATGGGTGATGCCTCAGCGATGATACCACTCCTTACACGGAAGTTGACTCCATCCTGGGAACGGATGATGATGTCGGCGGCTGGATTGTTGAACGGCGGTGGAAAGTTGGGGCTAATTGTGTTAGTCATGTCCCAACTGCTGAATCTTGAGCTATCGATCAGCTCGCTGCTAGCCTGGCTGACGCAGCCACTCACCACACCTTTCAGATTGGGACGATGACGGAAAGATAGGTGATTTTACTGGAACAGACGGAACCGATCAGTACGCGTGCCTGCTGCGCTCGGAGACTCGAGGTAAGGTACTACGCTGTATCTAGGTGAACCGAGATGTAAGGGGCTACGCGCTAGCTGGAACGGATTGTACTGCGATGGCTAGCCACTAACAAGTACTGTAAGGCTCAGGACGAGGCTGAGGTTGCAGGTGCTGGTAAGATGATGGTGATTTGTGGCAGTGGATGAGCAGAGATACGGAACTTGCCGCAGGTCGCGATGGCGGCGTCACATCGCATGATGGATGGTCCGGAGTCCGGACCATGCACCGCGTTCAGATTCATTTTGAATTTAAGAATGCGGAGCAGCCCCCGACCTTCGTTCCTACCCTCATCACTCTCTTCTCACTGCCAGTTTCCTTGTTCTGCATACAGTATACATGCCTCACACCGCGCAAGTTATCGACAGCGCACTTGGCGCCGTTGGAAACACTCCGCTTGTCAGGCTGGACAGGATAGCGAAGGAGGAAGGGCTGCAATGCAATCTGCGTGAGTTGATGCGCTACATCGTTCCTGCGGGGTGCGTAGTGGAGTGCTCACATGCACGCAGTGGGCAAACTTGAGTACACGTCCGCTGGGGGATCCGTCAAGGATCGTATCGCGAAACGCATGGTGGAAATCGCCGAGAAGGAGGGCAAACTCATTCCTGGCCAGAGTGTCGTGATTGAGCCAACGTCCGGCAACACTGGTATGTCTTTGCTCTTTTGTTGTATCTCGCAGCTATGAATATGTTTCCCACAGGTATTGGTCTAGCCATGGCATGTGCCATCAAGGTCAAACGCACCGATTCTCCCCGCAGGATATATGCTGAATACTACAGATAAGGGATACTCTGTGATCATCACAATGCCTAACAAGATGTCTTTGGTTTGTCTTATCTGCATTTCCGTTTCAAGAATACCATTGCTTACCCATTTGCCAATACTGCACTACAGGAGAAGGAAGCTGCTTTGCGCGCACTCGGGGCAGAAGTTGTTCGCACTCCCACCGAGGCTGCATGGAACGCTCCTGAGTCACATATAGGTAGAGCTCACATTGCATGTGCTCAACCTCTCGTGGCTGAATTCCTTAACGATCGCAGGAGTGGCGAAGCGGCTGCAACGTGAAATCCCCGGCGGTATCATCCTGGACCAATATTGCAATGTGAGTTCCTCCGCAGTTTACCTGTTCTTTGTTCAAATATTTACATCTCTCACATCATCAGGTCAATAACCCTCTGGCCCACGAGTATACCACGGGTCCAGAGATCATCGAAGCAGTTGTTTCTACCCCGTCCACCGCCTCTCATCCCTCATCCGGCGAAGTCAATGTCGTTGTGGCGGGTGCCGGAACTGGTGGCACCGTCACTGGACTTTCTCGTGCGATCAAGAAGCACAACAAGGATTGTATCGTGATCGGAGTTGATCCTGTGTGTTTGTCCTTCTATTTTGACGAACTACCAATCTCACCGAACTGTAACCGTTAGAAAGGTAGCATCCTTGCGTATCCGGACGATCTCAATGTCGACGGCGCGGGCGACCCATACGTCGTAGAGGGAATCGGTTATGACTTCATACCTCATGTGCTCTCGCGAGACCCTGGGGATGTGACTGAGTGGATCAAGACTGCTGATGAAGAAGCGTTTGCAGCTGTGCGGCTGCTCATGCGCCGTGAGGGTCTCCTTGTAGGAGGGAGCAGTGGAAGTGCGTTAAGTGGTGCTCTGCGCTGGCTCCGTAGCGACAAAGGGCGCGCTGTCGCCCAAACCAAGGGGGCAAATGTGGTAGTGCTCCTGCCCGATGGGTGAGCTCTATCCTCAAGCTCGACAAATGGTGCGGGATAGCTGATAGTCACGATGACAGGATCCGGAACTATATAAGCAAGCCGTGGTTCCTGAAGATGGCCCTCGAGGCTGAGCCATCTCCCCTTGCACGCCGCATTGCTGATGTCCTGAAGTCTTCGAGCAGCGATGTGCAGACGAACGTGAATGGCCTCGCGAACGGAATTGTGGCTCGCACCTCAGCACCTGAATTGGAGAACCGACCGAATGCTCTCGATGAGACGTCGAACTGAACGGGTTGATTGGATGTAGGGTATCAGACGGGCCAAGTTATGGATTTTTATCTGTTAAATTAGACGAAGCCATGTTCCGTGACTTGCAATTTGAACTTCACAAGGGCGGTGTGTTTTCGCCATAGGGTCTCGTTCTGTTTCCAGCCGTTTCAGTTGTTCATCGGGTCATTACTCGGGCCAACGCCATAGTCTAGATGTCAGAAGTAGATGGGCAGCCACAGAATCACCGCAGTGATCTACAATGAGTGGGTTTTAGTGTATAAGGCTACAGTGGTACAATCAGTGACTATGAGATGCTGTATATTATGTAGAAAGTGGATGGGGCTATTCCTCCACCTCCGTCGGCACCTCTCCCTTCGCTTCCGTCTGCACATCGACTGGCTTCCCCTTTTCTTGTTCCAGATTGCGCAGACGCATCTCCACGAGGAACTCCTTGTCGCGGATGGTCTGCGACCACGAGCCCATGACCTTCGACAACGCAAACACGGCCTGCGCAATCCCCGCGGCAGTGAAGATGCCAGGATAGACGTGCAGAACTGTAGTAGATGGCGTTCAATGTCAACGCAAAGAGGCAGAGAAGAGTAGGGCATCGACTCACATAGGAAATCGCCATCCATAGGTAATGTGACGAAACAGGTGATTCCCCATAGACCGGCGGCGGGAAGAACAATCATGCCCAACAACCCAAGAGTCAACGGCGCGATGACGTCCTTCGTCGCTTGTATAGGGTCCAGGTGCGTCCACCCGTTCCGCAGGATCTGTATTTCCTCAGACAGTCAGTAATGATGTCTATATCCTCAACGTGAGTGAGCTTACCCTGTCGATTCCACGCAGAAGGTTGGGACCTTGCGCAGGCGGCTGAAGGCGGAACGTGCGAATAACAATCTTGCTATACAAGACACCAAGAGCCCACATATCGATCATGCGGATGCGGGGTTCCATCAAGGGGTTCGCCGTATGACGAATAGGTTGAACGATGTAGAGCTCGAAAACAAGCCCAACGAGAGTCGGGATGACGACGCCCAGCATGAAAGCCATATATAGCGCCTGCGCAACCCACAGCAGTGTGCGCTTGGCCACGAACAGTGGCCATTCGGCACGATTCTCGACGTCGCTCCAACGACGCTGCCTACGCTTGTCCATGCGGTCCAACGAGGTACCTACAAGCCAGCATCCCCATAAGAGGTAAAACCCAACGATGAAAGAGTAGCCATCGTGAACGTCGTATGGGACGAAGAGCCGGAAGAACCCTCGACCTAACAAGATTGGAGCTGCCAGGATAGACGCGAGCACGATGGAGCCAGTGGTCCAGAGGGACAGAAGAAAGCCAATGACCCGGTACCGGAAGTTTGGTGGAATGTATACGACGGTGTAATCGTCCTTGACCGAGCGCTTAGCTTTCTGAGCTTCTGCGTTCTGGGCGTCGATAAACTTCCTGGCCTCCTCGTCTATAGGGGTCCCGTCCTCCAACACCTTGACGGTTGCAGGAGAGTCTCTCACGAGAGCAACGTTGTCACTGTTCGGAACTCGTCGGAAAGAACCATCGTGAACCGCTTCCGCATCGTCCATCTGCATACCGTTGTCGATGAGGAGGGACCCCCATGACCATTGGGATGGCGTGAACTCTTCCGTGGGATAGCGACCACCGAACATATATGACGAAAGACGTAGCCGGGAGGCAAGGTATTTCCATAGAAACGATCCGAAGCGCCTGATTGCCTTGCGTGGTCGGAATGATTCCATGGTGTAAGGCAACACCAGATGGAGGAGGATCAGGTCAATTGGCACCTCCGACAAGGGTTCACTGCGGACGCGATCAGAACGACAATCTGATATGAAAACAATGTAGCTTACCGAATCTTCCACCTGAACGGCATGATGGTACGACTAAAGACTCGAAGGATGCCAGACACCGTCGCCACCCCACTCGTGACGACGAAACCGTACATCATCGCACTGAGGAAAAGTTTGCGGATCTGCACAAAGGTAGGTCGCTCGAGGATGTCACGGATGGGATGGAAATTCTGGTCTTGTGGGTCTTTGATGAACCACATGGCTCCGGAACGCATAATCCCTCTGCATCCGGATAGCAGGACAGCAAACTGGTACCTAGGAAGCGGTGGGATGTCAGCTAGCATGATCATAGATTACTCACGGGCCACATACATGAACATTGTACCCAGAACCCAGTGGTAAAACACGGCTGTGAGCGGCGCGTACATCAAGAACGCAGCCCTCGAACGGAAACTACCGTAAGGAAACAGCCAGACTGTGCACACGTCGAGCATGACTCCACATCCAAGCGGGAATATGACCAGCTCGATGATAATGAATGCAGCCACTTTGACCACAAGTAGCTGCTGCCGAACTGCATTTCGGACGGCCCTGCCAGCGCTTCTCATGCTACCGACGGTGAGGATGTTCAGGTAGATTGCCAGAAGTAACCCGACGACAGCGTAACCCAAGAGCACGGAAAACACCCGGTCGTTAGGAGTGTCTCCCATCGCAAACCGGACCCATGTCGTCTTGCCCTCTTGTGACAATTCGCGGACGTTCTTCCCTACGGGAGCGAAGTATGGCTCTATTAGACGCATGATAGTCGTATCCTCCTCCAGCACACGGTACAGAAAAGAGGATGACGGTTGAGCTTCAGGAACGTCCGGTATTGAGTGCGACCCCCGTTCGAAGACCTGCATGATACGACCGTACTACATCCACATGTTAGATAGTTCGTAACTGTCCACCAAATGAAACTCACTGCGAATGTAGATAGTTCAGTTATCCTGTTAGTCCGGTCATGTCCAACAACGCTGGCAACTCCCCGAAGGCCAGATAACACGGCAACTTCACTCAATCGAGCCACAGGGGGTACCACCACTCGTGAGATGAGCAGAAGGACCGTGTCAACGACAGGGTCCGTGATGAGTCGAATCATACGTAGAGGTAGGTGGATGAGTTGCAAAGCTCGGCGGGGATTGAGCTAAGCCGCGGAAACCAGAATGTTACTCTCGACAAAACCATGAAAGGTATAGACCTACCGTCAACAGAGCGGTTGTTTTGCCGATGGTGAAGGGAAGCCATATACCCAATCCGATAGTTGTGACAATTATGAATGTCATGAGAATCGCCTTATAGACACCTATCTTCAGCTCATTTTGGACGCCCAACGAATAAGAGCCTACTCACGTTCTGTAGAACGCCCACCAATGGACCTCGGAGCCCAATAGCTACAAGAAGATGAATATCACGTTGTACCCGTCAAGATGGAACGCACCTTCCAGCGCACCGTCCATGTCATCCTCAATATTGACCTCAGGGTCAAAGTCGTCCTGCAGAGGCGGATCGGGCGGCTGGCCCAAGGCCACTCTCATCTCTCTTCTTTCCGGCGGAATATTAGGACCACCTGCCCCCACAAGGACATTTGCACCACCTAGTGGTGGTAGAGCGACCTCCTCCCTAATCTGCACAACCCCCTCTCCTTCTTCACCGCCATCATCTTCCCCCTCTTCCTCCTGCACAGGGTCCTCGTCCGTCCACTGCACATCGTCCGGCTCGTCATCCATTTCCGCGTCCGCCATCTCCGCCAATTCTGCCGCTGCTCGTCTCTCCTCGGCAAGAGCCCGTCGCTGCCGCTCCGCGCCGTCCCATTCCTCATCCTCAACCTCATCGTCCTCCGCCGGCCGTTCCTCGTCCGGATCGCGGAAGTACCGTCGCTGTTCCTTCTCCAGCTCTGCGCGGTTGACGAAAGGATCTGGGACAAAATACGATCCCTCTGCGATACCTGGGTCTGCACCGAGCTCTTCGGGGGCATGATAAGTTGCCAGGCTAGGCGAGCCGAGAGGTGTCTGTCCACGACTGCTTTGGATAGCAATAGCGGGCGAAGAGGAAAGTATGGGGGAAGGAGGAAGGGTCACGGAAGGGAGAGGAGGCCGTCGAAGACCTGGCAATGTGCTGGAAGATGGTAGGGGTGTCGCGGGGCTAGAATTGCTTGCATCGAGTTTGAAAATAAGGCCGGTGCTACTCGAGGCAGCCAATACGGGTGTGTATGGTCGGGTGGGTGTACGGTCACGTTCGTCTTCCTCCGAATCGCTGTTCTGAAGAGGACGGGAAGGTGAGAATGGATTGTGCACGGGCGGCTCACCATACCCATTCTCTCTGTATGGGATGAGAAGACCACCGGCGGGTAAGACGGGCTCTTTCCCCTTTGTGTTAGACGGCGAAGGGAAGGCAGGGCCGGGAGCAGTGAAGGTGAATTCCGTGAATGCAGGAAGCTCACGCATCGATGGAGCAGACGTGTGCTTGGGCTCTGGGGGCCATTTCTCCTCTTTGGCTGTTGGACTACTCGATTTACGCGACTCTTTGTCGAAGTTGTCCGCTCGGCTGGCAACGTATCGCAAGCGCCGGAAGGTCTTGTCCTCGTAGAGGGCAAGATTCTCCACCTCACTGGGTTCACCGTTGGCTCTGCGCCCGCGGCCAACTTGGTGTCCCTTTTGCTTGCGCTCTTCGCGGGCGGATATCGGCCGTCGGGTTCCCCTCACATGCAGTATGGGAGGCTCAGGACTCCGATCGCGCCTGGTCCTTGGTTTCTTTACTCTCGTCTGAAATGCCATATCCTCACGAAGACCGCCATAGTGGTGATCTTGGACAGGAAGTGCCATGGCATGTGCCGGTACAGCAGCCGGTGGTTCTGGAGATGGTGGACGGAGTGGTTGCGGAGGGGCAAGGAATGCTGGTTGGGCGACGACAGGCACCGGGGGCGGGGGATCTGGCAGAGGTGGCAATGCTTCGGGGACAACTGCATCGACTGGAGCGTCCCCGTCCTCGAAGATACCTGGCCGTGCGTTCTGCGAGATCCATTCGCGTAATAGGAATATCGCCACAAATGTGAGAACGATTATAGAAGCGATGATTTGCCCGGAGAATATGTCGGACGAGATGGCCTTGTAGACAGGATGGGTGACAATGTGTCTCAGGGTCAGAGGTTCAACATCCGCGGGCTGAGATGTAACGTTGGCCGTTGTACTGTTTGAGGTGGTAATATTGTAGAAACCAACGTCAGGTTGCGGTCGTTGTAATGCACTGATCCACCAGGCGCTGCATCTGATGTGAGCGGCTGAACAACAACGGAAGGACAGGCAAACGCACACAGAATTACCCAAAGCGAAATACACCCTCCACGTGCATATAATAGTCCATGGGAGAGCAGCAAGCCAGACAGTTGCAACCAACGCTGCGCGAAGGCCGAATAGAAGGGCGGAAACTAATTGATGAGAGAACTGGCGGAGGATTAAGAGGACAGGTAGCCTGGCTGGCATATCCTTCGAGTACACTACCAGAAGCGTTATGAACACCAGATGCTTTGGAGGCGGGCGCACTCACCCTTCGTGAAGGAGTACGGATGCTTGCACACATCACATGTCTTCTTCTTGCTGTGGGCCAGCCATTCCGTCAAGCTTGTTACGGATGCGGTCAATTTGTGGCACACGAGAGGTAAAATGTGGTACTCACCAGTCTTGATGGATGTACCTAATCGTCCCCGAGCACTTACACGGATGGAACAAAGGTTGATCTGGCTCTGCGGGTGCACTGCATATTCGGCAGGTGTCTGAGGTGCAGGTAGATGTCTGAGCTCACGACGCGACTCATGGAGTACCAAGCATACCTTGCTCTTCCTGCATGGGATGGGCTATTCTCTAGCCTTGTCTTTGCCTAGCAGGTTGTGAGAGTAGACAGTGAAGTCAGATCGTCACCAAAGCGGCAAAGAATGAGAGAAGGGCGTCCTAAGACAGCTTGTTGGGCGTTGGGGATAGGTAACGAAACGAGCGCCCAATGACCACGGTGCCACCATGCCTCAGGCGCTTGTGTCCCAATATCCGGCCCGCCGCCTTGCCCTTGCACCTATCTCCAACTCAGTCCGAGTTCGCTTATTGCCTCGGACTGCAGATTGTATATCATTCTCCAATTCTTCTACCTGTTTGTTCCCGTTTGTGCTTAGTAGCCATACATCCCGTCCTGATTAACGTGGAATGGCCGCAATTCCCTCACTGGCAACAAAACGAGCTTTCCCTCAGTTGTATGTCTCGTCCGGAGACACTGCGAAGGACAGGCTTGCTTTTTTCCACATTCTCGAGAGGCTCAAGGTTTGTGACACATGACAGAACAATGTAAAGATGACCCACTCAAATACTCGGGACTACAGTCACAGAAGAGAACAGGCTGGGTGGACCACAACGTATATCGATAGCTATGATTTGTTCACCGGCTGCGAGATGCTCAACGAGATATTTCTTCGGCCTAGTAGGTCCCGGGACCCGAAAGGTAGGCTTCGTGGTTTGCATCAGAAGCTAACAACCTAACCTCATGCCTTGCAGTATTTCAGATCACATGTATCGGATGGCAATCCTCGCGATGTGCACGTCTGATCCTACGCTAGACGTCTCGAAGTGAGCAGAGACCGCCAGGAATGCGTGTCCCACTGACTGTGCGGTAGGTGTGTTATGATGGCGCTCGTGCACGACCTCGCAGAAGCTCAAGGTGTGTAAGTGAACTAGTATATCGACATTTACCTGACGGGGAGAAGTTGGCGACATTGCGCCTCGTGAACGCATACCCAAGGCAGAGAAACGACGCTTAGAAGCAGTGCGTCCCCATTACACTTGCAGAAAACTTGCTCAGGTGTTCAATTCCATGTCACAGGAGGCGATGCACAACTTTGTGCACGACATGTTACACGACAGTCCTGCAGCACAAAAGGTTATGGATCTCTGGAATGTGCGATATCCTGACAGTCGAATTACAAAATCTGTTAGCGTTCTGATTTGACATGGTTATAGGAGTACGAAGCTCAAGAGACAAGTGAAGCGAAGTTTGTCAAAGGTGCGATCACCGATACAGGTAGCGGGCTCAAGGGGAACTTTTCATCATTCGGCCTCGCGGCTTAGATCTCGACAGATTCGAGATGGCTTCACAAGGTATGTCAGACACCTTGCCTCGAAAAGATAAGCGAAGGTCTTAAGAATGATCCAGCCTTCGAATATGAACGGAACCACGGAATGCAGACGTTGCAGACGTTCTTTGATAGTAGCCTCCCCTTGCTCAAGCATCCGGAAGTTCAAGAATGGGGTAGAGACCTTGCCAATGAGCGCAAAGAGCTGCTGGGACAGAGTGTTGGATCGTCCAGATAGGACGTACACAGATCTTCTGCAAAACCTGTTCTGCCTGACAAAATGTTATCAGCGTCGTATTCCAAAGCTCCAGTCCTAATGTCCACCCATCTCTGTGTTCCAACGAACGGCCTAGCCGTCACGGAACATGACTGCAGACTGACCAGCTTTGCGATCTTCGAGGACGCCCAATGACACCGTGCTGTTACTCTGATTCCTACACCTTATGCAGATCTGATCAGACCTTTCTCAACAACCTCGATGGTCGCAAAGGAAGTCTTCAAGTACCTCGCCACGCATCTACATCGTATTGCTTAGTGATCTCTACTTCAACAATTTCACTTCACTTCGGTCATCTTCGGCTCATGGGGAGGCGCCGATCTCGAGGAATTGGACAAGACACACACTTTGACTCCTAGGCAGCGCACATAGCATGTGAGGTTGACACGCGTGTGAGGAAACTCATACTGAGGTCCCTGAAGGTGAGGTGACAACCGCGCTTCGTGTGGCGTTTGAAGACAAGGTGGGATATCATAACCATACAACGTGCAAGATGTCACTAGTCGAAATACAGATCAGGCGTCACACGGCAACACCTTGGGAACGGGGTTACACCCTGAGTCGTCAAGGATCTGCTTCTTCGCCACTTGCAACTTAGAACCTAGTTGGACTCAAACAACACTGCGATATCAAGACTTGAGAGGACTTACTTCCATAGCGCACGCAAGATGAGCTTTCTATAACTTTGCGTTACGCAAAGACGCCAGCGAGCGCAGTTTGACACCAGTTCAGAATGGTGCAATACATGTCTGGAATCACGACATTCTAGCCGTCGAAGACGCATTCCCCGACCAGCCCTCCCGATGTCTCACACAATCCCACTGAGAGATGAGGACGCTTGTCCGTGTCATCGCTCATGTCAGGGACGCCAATTAGGTTCCTCGGGCAGCCAATGCGTAGAGCGTGGGGTACTTACGGGGTCATAGCCATGATATGGACTTGCACCAGATGCGATTGTCGTTATCTTTGCTTGTTTTCCGCAGAGATCAGCATCGCCGTCTGACATATAATCCCCTCGAGCGGTTCTCCTCTACCGCCCCCGCCCCGCAGTACTCCTAGATCTTCGTCGTTGCGCACTCGCCACCTACACTCATCCCCCAGGTGCAGACGACCATGGGATCGAAGGAGAAAATGGATTCTAGCATTGGTGTTAACAAGGGGTCCACTTCTGACGTTGAACCATCTGTGGCGGACGTCAACGAGACAAGGCTTCTGAGGAAGCTCGATGCGAACCTGTTGCCTGGGCTCGTCGTGCTGTACCTTTTGTCTTTCCTCGATCGCAGCAATGTTGCCAACGCTAGATTAGAGGGATTGACTGCGGACTTGAACATCAGTAAGTACATGCCTGCAGCGCAGATGCAAAACTTCGGTGCTGATCTTGGGTCGTACAGCCGGAGACCAATACTTGACTTCGTTGACGCTGTACTTCATCGGATACGTTATCTTTGAGGTAAGCCGCACTGCACCCCAAACCCTCCAGTTCAGAAACCAACTCTAAATACTCAGGTCCCGTGCAATGTCATTCTCAAAAGAACGACTCCGAAGATATGGCTCCCGACGCTTACCCTCTTGTGGGGCATTGTCTCCACTCTGATGGGAGTGACCCAAAGTCTGGCTGGGTTCTTTGTCGTTAGATTCTTCCTTGGCGTGACTGAAAGCGGTCTCTTCCCTGGGGTCGTCTTCTATCTCAGCATGTGGTACCAACGGCATGAGCGTGTCTACCGGGTCGCTCTGTTTTTCTCTGCGGCCAGTCTGGCGGGCGCTTTCGGTGGTATCTTTGCGTATGTGAGTATACGGCCCATTGATGTTTGGCCTTAGTTGTACAAATGCCGATATACGGATCACAGGGCATTGGCATGATGAGAGGTGTTGGCGGATTGAGTGGTTGGCGATGGATCTTCGTTATCGAAGGTGAGGACGGTTGCATCTTCCTCGCCTCGCTCGCATCAAGCTCACAAACTGCTATCAGGTCTACTAACCATCATCGTCTCCACATTGGCATACTGGTTCATCGTGAATTATCCGTCGACCGCTCCCTTTCTGACAGAAGCCGAACGCAAGACCATCCAGTCACGCCTCGGCGCTGACAGCGACGCAACCGCTGCTGAACTTTTCTCGTGGGAGGCAGTCGCCCGCGCGCTGAAAGACCCCAAATGCTGGCTGTACGGGCTGACCTTCCACACTCTATCTCTTCCTCTCTACACGCTCTCCTTGTTCCTCCCCACTATCATCAAGGACCTCGGATTCACCGCCGCAAACGCCCAGCTTCTCAGCGTGCCCCCCTACGCACTGGCCACAATCCTCACCCTCGCCGTCGCCATCGTCTCCGAGAGGGCGCACAAACGCGCCCCGTTCATCATCGCGTCCTCAGTGGTCGGTATCATCGGCTACGCCGTCCTCATCAGCAACCCCTCTCCTACCACGCGCCCCGGCGTGAGCTACGCCGGGACATTCTTCGCCGCTGCCGGGATCTACCCTGCCACCGCCTTGGCGCTCTCCTGGCCCGCGATGAACGTCGCCGGCCAGACGAAGCGCGCGACGTCTACGGCGATGCAGATCAGCATCGGCAACCTCGGGGCCGTGCTTGGCACACAGCTGTACCGGCCGGTCACTTCGCCGCGGTACTTGCTGGGCCATGCTTTTGCCATGGGGTACCTCGCTGCGAACCTGGTTGTCGTGAGCATGCTTTGGTGGCTGCTGGAGAGGGAGAACAAGAAGAGGGAGGACCTCGCACTGCTGCATGGGCCTGACGGGCTGGCCCACGCAGATAAAGGGGGTGTTCCGCTGACGGGTGATGATGATCTGCGATGGCGATTTAACCTATGAACTAATAACCGTCGTATCGCTGGTGTCAGCGAGTGATTTCTTTCTCCGTCTCACGAATTCAGGTATAATCATTGAGGTCCCAGGGTACTGTGAACTCGGAACATCGACGTCAGACCTCGGACGCCGGTGTCAGAACGGTATATCAAACGCTCATCGTACCAGTTCAATCCAACATCCCAATGGGTCAACGTTCAACAGGCGAGACTTTGACATTTGGACGTCCGCCTTGCATCACATCACGAGTTGCTCCCAAACAGCTCAGGGATCTCTCTCTTCCTCTCTCTTGAATCCATACCTTCTAGATTGCCTGAACGTCGAGCAGTGCAAGATGATGTTCACCGCGAGGATACTATCATTCATCGAACTGTAGTATGCACTCGACAGCGAGCAGATCTCATCCTCAATCAACAATCCCCACTATCTAACAAACGAACATCGGCTAGATAAGTTCTCATATCCAAATCGTGAAAAGCATAACGTGTTAGTGTCGCAAGGTTCCTCTACCAGTATATCGTAGTCTGTATGTACTTCATGTACAACCACTTTCATGGCCGTTTCACCGTCAATCTCCATCCAAAGGATAGCGACTCTGAACTCGTCTATGCATCCGCGCGGGCCGCGTCGTGATGAAAGGACCCACGTGAAGACCCTTCTATGAACGAACGGCAATTACCCCGGAGCGATGATAAAGTCAACAAGATCCCTCGTCCTGATCAGCACTCGTGCCTCCGCACTACAACGCGTCGATCCAGTGGCTCGCTCGCCGCAGAACCTCTGACCGCTCCGGCTCATGCCACCGCATGACCACAAAGTCATGCACCGCGTCGGGTGGGAAGTCCTCCGTGACCGCAACCCCGTCCCCGCGGAGCCGCTCGACCAGCACCTTGGAGTCGTCCAGGAGCCGTTCAGCGCCTCCTGCGATGACATACGCCCTCGGGAAGCCCCTGAAAAGTCCCTCCGCGGGCTTGCAGTCGAGCGACACGGGAGACAGGTACCGATTCGTCCTGACCACCTCAAAGTCCAGCGGCCCCTGGACCGCTCGTCACGCCATACAGCCCGAAGAGCTTGCCTGGGGTCACGTCGAACGAGAAGAGGTCGGTGGGCACGTTCTGCACCGTCGACGAGTCTGGCCCGCGACGCGTCATGGACAGGTCGAGCCACGCAGACACGACGAGCATGGCGCCGGGGGGCGGCAATGGCGGCTGTGGGTTCTCGCGGAGATGCAGGACGAGCGTGACGGCGAGGTTCGCCCCCGCGGAGTCCCCGGCGACGATGATGTTCTCGGGCGCAAACCCGGCAGTGGGCACGAGATAGCGATAGGCGGCGAGCGAGTCGAGAAGCGCGGCGGGGAAGGGATTGGCGGGCACATGAGGCGCGGAGGCAGAGAGACGATAGTCGACGGCGCGTGTGCGCTCTATAGCTTGTGAATGCTCCAAAATGCCTCTGGTGAAGTTCGCGGTGACATCTTTGGGGTCTGCGGTGCCGACCTACAGCAGGCGCGAGTGGACGCCATGCAGAATTTAGACTAGTACGCACGGGCGACTCAGATGAACAGCACATACGCAGAACGCGCCGCCATGCAGGTGTAGGACAATCTTCTCGCCTGGTTTGGCCTTCGGACCGGCCCAGGTGGAACCTCTCTTCAACCAGTAGCCCGCAATCCTCGTAGGCTGCACGCCAGTGATCTCTGCGAGACGACGGATCTCCCCACAGAAGAGATCAACGGATATAGGCTCCAGGCATACGAACTTGGCGTCCACAAGCTCGCTGTCTGGTACTTCTCTCAACGGATCGCCCTTGGTGCCCTCGAGGGCGACCTTGTCCGAGAGGGAGAAAACCTCTTGGATGGTCCGCACAATCATCGCGCGTTTGAGGGACCATCCGCGGTCTACGGGAACGCGAGAGGTAGCGGATGAACCATACTAATGGAGCCTTCACGAAGACGAGGGTAGAGAGGAAGTAAGTGATGTAAGAGTCCTATGAACGGTTGATAGTATAGAAGCTTGTACATCTCGCATACTCGCAGGAGAAGGCGAGGGCCGGGAGGGGAAGGGGAATAGATCAGTGAGGGCAGGAGCTGCAAGCAGTCAACTTATACTACTTGATTGGTGATATGTACGGTGGCTCATGGGTTGATGTAGTGGCAGTGAGAGGTCGCGCATGCCAACTCTCAGATGCAGATCTGGCCGCGCGAACGACGCGGTCCCGCAGAAGCGTGCAGACCTATCAGATGCTGGCGGACATGGACATTAAATTCATCCTACTTACTGTACATACTTCAGTCACGGTCACTGCGGCGGTACCTGACCGACCACCGATCACGATCCCCTACTATGGGCTGCACACGGCTGACCATCCTATGGTTGCAATCCGGCTGATCTTCCTCTGCAGCACTACTAACCGAGTTGAAGTCACGGACAGTCGCCAGTGATTAGAGAGATTACTGTATTTACACTCCTGTACAACAAGTGCTCGCTTTCCGGTAAGTAATATAAGAATCATAACACTGCTCTGGACATAGTACGCGCCTTTGCTCACGCCACACGTTCCTGGGGTGTCAATATTGCAGTGTGTCTGATGCTTGGCGGTCAAGACCGCGAACCGTTCTTATTCGCCTGTTTCAAGTCAGATATATCTCCAGGGCACCATGGAAAAAACAATGACCACAACGAGCCGAAACGACGTCAACATCATCGATTCATGAGCCATCTATTGGTACACGCAGTTCAAACACCGCTTCTTGCTCTGGTACTTCTGCTCGGAAAGGTCAAGAGCGCTTGGGACACTTCTGCCTGGGCGACACCGAAAGGCTGTCACGCCCGTCGGTCAAGTGAGCCCGCCGCCTTTACACCCAAGCCCTCTGCCTCTGCCTGACCCTGTTCTCACACCCTCGGTAGCGCCGAGACTCATGGGGGACCGGGCGTGATGGGCAGCGGCGACCTGACCCACTTGGTAACGCCCGCGACTTCGACGAACCAGTTGGGCTTCCCGTCGCCAAACGTGGGGTCCGTGCCAAAGTCCTCGTACGGGAAGCCAAGGTAGAGCGGTGAGGCATCATCCAGCGCCTTCATCTGTGCGGGGGTCAGGACGATCTCCGCAGCCTACAGACATCCAAGAAGACCGGTCAGCACGCATTCACGCATCCACGCTACGTGGCTCGTAAGCCTCTCCAGGCTTCACTTCCCAGAGGATAGTGGGAGTGGAGGTTGGCTGCACTCACTTTGATGATCTCCTCCAGCTGCTGAGGGCTGCGCCCGCCGATGACGGGGAACACGTAAGGAGCCTTGTTCAGCGCCCACGCGACCGCGATCGCAGCAAGCGAGATCCCGCCCCCGACCTCGGCGGCCACCTTCTCGAGCGCGACGCACACGGTCTTCTGGGCCTCCGTCTGCGGCACGCCGTACCGGAGAACATCCCGCGCCTTGAGCTCCGCCTCCGTCTTGTACTTTCCCTGCAACGGAGGACGTCAAGACCGTCAGCGCTGCTCCCCGCGCACGTGTGAAGCTCACTGGATCCGTGTCTGGGGACAGGACGCACCTGTGCGAGTATGGCCCATGGGGCGATGGACATGCCCTCTGCGCGGGTCATGGGCAATATCTCACGTTCGATGTCGCGCAAGTTGACATTCCATTTGCCTTGAACTGGGTCGGGCAGGACGTTCAGCGATGGGGTACATCCATCATAGAGGTGGAGGCAACCGTGCAACTCACAGACGGCGAACTGCGCCATTCCGTGCGCACGCGCGTATTCATTCGCCTTGGAGACGATCCAGGCTTCAAAGGCGTCGCAGTAACAGGGGGAATGCGAAGGATGAGGGTTGAGAGATATTGGGAGAAAGCGATGAGCGTACCGGGGGTATCGGATATACCGAGGTACAAGACTTTGTTCTGCTTGACGAGCGCGTCGAGCGCCTGCATGATCTCCGGGATGGAAGTCGAGTAGTCCCAGCTGTATATAGTTCATCAGGATGCGTGTAACGCATATAACTGTATTTGACCCTTACAGGTGGACGTAGAGCACGTCGATATAGTCCGTCTGAAGCTTCTTGAGACTGTCATTCACCTGGGAGCCAGTGAACACTTGGTATATTCCAGTGACGAAAGTTGCAGCGGCGAATTACCGAAATCACGAGACTCTTCCTGTGGTTCCCCTGGTAGTTGACCTGTGATTGTTGGCAATATGAGTTATTGAGCACCGGGACAAGCAGTCCACACGAATAGACACCAATGTCTCATAAATAGAGATAAATCATCGCATACACGCACCTTCAACTTAATATCGCCGCCGTATGATTTGTAGCTGATGGTGTACTTTGTAGCAAGTACGATCTGGTCGCGATTACGTCGCTGCTTCATCCATTCGCCAACGATCATCTCGGTCTGTACGGGGACCGGGTTCAGTCCCATAATCAATCGAAAAAGTTGTCAATGCACCCACCTGCTCATCTTGATAGTTGTTGGACGTGTCGATGAAATTTCCACCATGTTCCCAGTATGTATCTAGGAACTGACGACGGAAGACCCCTCAGCGACTATACAGTGAACACGGTCGGTCCGTGCGACAGACCTTGAATGCTTCTTCCTGGGTTGTCCCTGGACATGGAGGAGATCAGTCGACAGATTACGAGGACTTTGAGGTAACGTTGGCAGTACGAACCGCCGGCCATCGATTGCTCCCAGGCCTGGCCGAGAGACATGGTACCGAGGCATAGTGGGGAAACACGGACTGGGATGGCGTGGATTGTGAACCTGCGGTGACCGACTCGAGAACACTGTTCAGAACGTACCACCGGCGGTGGGAGATAAAAGCTGTTAAATATTCTCAGCAGGCCAACATGTGCAAGGATGGTATATGATAACCGACCCTGTAACGGCCCAGTTCGTTTGAGGGCGGGGGTGGGGGTACCAAAGCCATCGGGGGAAGAGAGAGATCAGGAGATGAGAAAAGCTCGAGAGCTGGGGGCGACCATCATGTACTCACCAAGGGAGCTTTTATATGATAAAGATCAGAATTGGAGTCGCTTCTTGCTCTCTATAGGGAATATTTGGGAACTAGAATATCTTTGAGTCAGCGAAAGAGATCCCGTTCGGAATCGGCGCAGAACGTGTGAGAGAAAGCACATCGGGGGAAGCTTCTAGGCTTGGTTATGTCAACCTCGCTCAGTCAACGCTCGGACAAGTCGTTGTCGATGGGAAGAGTCGTTCGTGACGTCCTTTGAGCTGGAGTAGTAACTCAGTAAGTAGTAAGTAGTAAGTAGTAAGTACCATACAGTACATACTACTCACGTGCACTCCCTCTGATCGACCGATATGATCGGCTACCTCCTCGGCGCTCGACACGGTGAATGTATTCAACTCTAGCGCTCTGCCTCGTGGGTCATTCATATTCAGCTCAGTCTCACCGCGGAGCACGAGGAGGAGGAGCTGAGGTCCTGAGGACATCGATGTCATTAATTTCTCATACTACCATGCCCACACCTCCTCATCAACCGTATGAAGGACCTGGGTTGTCACTGACGTCCATGTCGATTAAGGTGAGAATAGGTTTGGAGTCGCTGAGGTCCTGAGGACATCGATGTCATTAATCTCTCATACTACCATGCCCACACCTCCTCATCAACCGTATGAAGGACCTGGGTTGTCACTGACGTCCATGTCGATTAAGGTGAGAATAGGTTTGGAGTCGTCCACTTCGATGCAAACACATGAACACTCACTTATCCTGCAGGTTCTCAGTACAGCACCTCATCCCGTATCGGGATAGTTGTTTCTCGGCCCGTGAACTGTCACGAGCCTCACTAAACCATCCACTATAGTTCAAACAGCGCGGCATATTCAACGCCGAACATAACGGGTCCATCAATCATGGAACCAGATGGTAGATAAGTCCATATCTCAGTCTGAGCGCTGATGACACAAACCCACCACTAACTTCAACCACAGATGGGGACAACCAACCTATATACATGCTCACACGTACGGGCTCGCCCCTGATACTTCCATTCTCTACACCTTCCCCCCCCTCCTCCAAGCCAGAGCTCGTTACTGCTAGCTCGCCTCATTTCCTGCTTGCTCTACCCAAACATTTAATCTTCCTCGATTCTATAAGTCACAGGGCTCCTCTCGATCCATCGCTTGTACCTCATCCCCCCTCCCTCTCTTCTTTACAATCACGATGGCTTTCCTCCCAGTCTCCAATCTCGACATCGTCCTACTCGTCTTAGCTGCCTTAGGCTTCGGTGCATACCGCATGCTCAGTGTTCCATCTCACCTTCGGCACATCCCAACGGTGCCTCTATGGCCTCTGCTTTACAGTTATCTATCGGGGGAAGTGGAGGAGCAGCGCGTAAAAAGACTCGTCCTACCGTTCGCAAAGAAGATGCAGACGGATGTCGTTCTCGTTTTTTGTCTTGGAGACTGGATGGTCCAGGTTCTCGATCCCAAGGTGAGCCGCTTTTCCGCTAACACCCCTCCCCCCCATCCCCCGGGCCCTGGGGACTTGCCAGACTAACAGACGGGTGAATATCGCCAGCTTGGGAAGCGAATGCTCGAAGACCCTGCCGTGAGGAAACAGCCGCAATCCTCCGACTTGCTCCTCTGGAGGTTGATTGGCCGCAACAACGTGTTCATGTCAGACGGCGAGATGTGGAAGCGGCAGTCGAAAATGATGCACGACGCCCTTCGCCAGACCATCCCCATAGACGTCTTCACGTCTCTCGCGAGCACGACGTTCTCCATCATGGGCGACGGTGGCAGATTCCAATGGAGCGGACTCATGAACCGCTTCACACTCGACGCAGTTGGGAAGACCGTCATCGGCTATGACTTTGAAGCACTCACCAACCCGCAGAACTCGTTTTGCCAGCGGTACCACGATGTCATGTCTGCTATCGCGAGTCCGGCGTACGTCGTCCTGCCCAAGCTCGAGCGTTGGCTGCCTCGACACAGCGTCCGAGCCATGATCGACAGCTTCGTCGACGATTTCTGCACCCTCCTGCAGAAAAAGCGACTCAACCCTGGAAATGACGTCATAACATACATGTTCCAGTCACCAGAGATGACCGACATCGAGTTCCGCGACAACTCCATTGTCCTGTTCATTGGTGGTCATGTATGTCCAGCATCTTTCCTGACAGTGTCCATCGTCACCAAACCCCCTGCTCACAGGACACAACCGCTGGCGCGCTATCCTCCACCATCTACTTCTTAGCGCGATACCCAGAGATCCAGGCCAAGCTCCGGGCGGAAGCTCTCGCCGTGCTATGCGACGAGGAGCCCCGCATCGAGCACTTTGCCCGAACCCCATACCTCAACGCCGTCATCCGCGAGTCTATGCGCTACAACACCCCCACGAACGTCACCGTGCCCCGCATCGCC